>BSBK01001551.1:1677500-1875000 GCA_027943335.1 Chamaecyparis obtusa | reverse complement strand
ATGTCTGTGAGTGCTATATTTTGAGATTTGTGAAAACTATAGGATTCACGTGAACTATAAAATATGACAAAAAAGTAATAGTGAATTTTGCATATCCATGCCATTTGCTCTTTAGTTTTGTGTCTCCTTAATGGTATGTAGATGCAATCTACATAGCATTAAAAAAAAAGAGCAATGGATTTAATAGAATGCAATTGCTTGTTTGATTGATGGATCTTGAAATTATGTATTTTAGACTTAGAAGATGAAGATAATAATGAATACTTTAGTTAACTCAAGAACTAGAGGTGAAAACTCAATTGAAATTAAAAATTCCATTTTGAATCCATGAAAGGATACTACTGAATTATTCATGAGTGATGGATAGTTGTGTAGATTAAAATTTTCATCTAAAAATGGACCCCATGTTCCCATGCAGCTGCTTAAGTACATTTTATGCTAAAATTTAAGCAGTTAAGTGTTCCCATGGAAATTTTAAAGTGTGAAAAAGGATAATTTATAATCTTTTACTGTTTTGGTGGAGAAATTACAATTTAGGAATTGAAAATACGTTGTGGGAAAAAAGGAGGGGCTGGAAATAACATATTGCAAAAAACACCACATGGCTCCACAAATATTTTTCTTTCCTTTTTAAAAGATTTTATTTCTATTTTTTTCTCAAATTTTAAGCGTACAAATTATTATTAAATTTATTGATACAAATTTCAAGTTTTTTTCCTTAAAAACAAGCAAAAAGTAAATATTCATGGGCCAACAGCTCCACAAATATCTTCTAAAAAATTTGATCAGCCATTGCTAGCCAAAATAAGCTTAAGAAGCATGGAAACATACCCTGAATTTATCCAAGAAAGAAATAGAAGTTTCTAATTTGAAAAAGTCTCAATTTAGAAAGAAGAAAATGAAAAAGAGTTAATTTAGGAAGAAGATTATGTTTCTAAAATGAAGATAAGGTAAATGAAAAAGATTAAGATTCTAAATGAAGACTCATTACATGAAAATAGAAGTTATAAATGGACAATTATCTCACACTTAATTAAATAATAAAATGGATAATGGAAGAGAAATCCAGTTAATACATGACAAATTAAATTGATAAATGATGAATTAGGAGAATAATTAAAGGAAAATTTTTAGTCTCTACAAAAATGACTCAATATATTTACATATTGGTAGGTAACACAATTCTTTGTAAAGTTGGGGTGCTTCCTTAATGCCATTGTTCACATACTTACATACATTCTCACACATTTATCACCCATACTATTCATACACATACTCATTTTGACATTTTAAACTAGAATATTACATATTTATTATGCATAACCATGCAATAATTTGCCTAGATATGTCATCCATCTTAGATGTTATTGTTTTTGTGTTCTAGGTCACTTCTATAGGCACATGATTACTCTCGTAGCCATTAATTTGACTCTTTAATTTTTAACTTTCAAATTTTTAAAAAAGGTCAAGTCACACACATTTCTTTCTTGCCTAGAGTTTAGTAAACACACACTTGCATGGTTTATTATTTGTATTCAAAAGATGATTGATTTCATTTGTCATTCTATCTTATTCAATCATCTACATTAAAGGAACACTTCCTTTTGTGCACTAAATCGAGCTAGATTTACACACTCATCCTTGAGAATTTGTACAATTGAGGCTTGCTATTCTCATTCATTAGCATGATTGAAAAACTATTTCTTTTCCAAGGCTTGACCAAAGAGAATGTGAACCCTCATGACTTGAAACCATCTAAAGTATATCCAAATACTATCAATTCAGATAAAAAGAAAACAAAGGCTAACTTGGCAAACTAAATATAGACATATCATTTTGTAGGTTCAAATTTTTACCTAAAAATCATCTAAAATCAATGCTCTATCAAAATTCTTCTTCTTCAAACATAAATTTGACTAATTTCATTTATCACATTTATTTTTGTAGTTTGACAACCAATACAATATTTCTAATCCCTTAAACACTTAATTATGTACTTTAAATAAATTTATGTTCTTAGGGAAGAGGCTCAGTTACCACCAGTGTTCTAATGACTGTTCAATCCTTGCTCACCCAACCCCCCAATTACTAACTTTACAAAAACTCAAAAAGTGATGATTAAAACCCCATTATAAATTTCACATCTACCAATTGCTGCTCACTTGTATACTAGTATTTAAAATTTGTCGATTGTTGGAGAGTTGTGTAACTTTATTTGTACCCATAATGCATGACTACTTGGGCATTTGCACATAAGTATTGGTATAAAAACTAGTATTACAAGAAAATGTGTTGTTTCTTAGAGGAATGTGTATTGAATTAACTTTGTACAAAATTTTAAGGTGGTTGTAATGCACGATTATTGGGGCATCTTTAAGTAAGTATTGGGCAACATTTTAAAAAATCACATTCTGATCCTTGTTTACATAATGAATCCCACAACATTAGTCCTAATTGTCGAGAAGGCAATAATAGTTATAAAAAGAAAGAAATAAAAAAGTTTTAACATCAACAAGGTTAAAGATAGCCTATGGGAAAATCACTTCACACATTGATTTTTGCATTTCAATCCTTTTCTTGTGCAACTTGATAATGAGTGCCCCCAACTACTCAATTGTCCCCTTGTTGAATAAGTCAACCGAAGAATCAATTGTTTAGATATTAACATAGATGTCCTTGATGTCCTTGAAGACATCACACTCTAAAATGAAATATTTTTTTGCTTCCACTTTTCCAGAAGTGCACCAAATACACACTCTTTCTTCCCAAGTTTCTTTTGGTCTTTTTCCAATGCCCGAATTCACAACAAAATCGATGAGAGTTGGTCCTTAACTAAGCAATAAGAATTTTGGCTCTCTAAGAGATATTGATCCCTTTGTACACTTTTTGATGATGATTACGAGTGGGATTAAACTCTTCAATATAATACTCTTTCTTTCTCGTTAGACCTTCATCCCAAGAATCTTTGTGGAGCTTACCATAACAAAAGCCTTTATCTCTTTACTATTTGTGGGCATGAATTCAAGTAAATACCCTATTTACTAAACCATTTATTATTCTATTGCATTGAATTTTTTTTTTGTTTTGCACAATATGTCATTGAAGACAACCTTAGACCATCTACACTCTTCCATTTGCTCAATTCTTTTTAAATATCTTATCAACTTCACCATAACAATTACTTCAATAGGGGTAGCCCCCACCTCACTCAACATGGTATAAGGGACTGAACTTTTAATTTTGAACTTGTTAGTAATTAAGCATTTTGGTATTTTCTCAATTTCCTTTCACTGTAGATCAGAAGCATCGTTGACCCACAATTCACAACCATAGAGAACAACTAAAAGCACTAGAAGCCCAAAAAGAGTTTGGGTAGTTTTCCAATCCCATAGCTTTGTCTCCTTGCATGTATCTTGGAAAGCATAAAACACTCTCCAACCTCCTTAAGTTTGCTTCTTTTTGCACCCTTCCCAACTTAATTTTTTTTTATTGAAGTCAATTCCAATGTATTTGTAATATGCCACTTCTTCAAGAGCACTACCTTCAAAGAAAAACTTATGCTGGTTATATTTTCTTTTATTAGAGAAAACCATCACTTTTTGTCTTGTTAATATTGACTTGCATCCCCACTAAACTACAAAATTGCTTAAGGGAAAGTAAATGTTATTGTAAGCCAAGAAAAAAACTAGAGATCAGAATAAGGTTATTAGCATACAAAAGAAGTCTTATACAAACTCACCTAAATGAACACCACCACCTCCTTATATGTTTAACCACTCTTCAAGTTCGTTAATATATAAACCAAAATTGGTAGGTGACAAATGTGCACCCTTACTTGACACCTATATCACTCCTAAAACTTTTGGAGATGCCATCTATAGTTCTGATTTTGGCTTTAACCTCCTCGTACAACCTATAAATCGTTGCTCTAAGATGTATAGGGACCCCAAGTTCCTCCAACTTGTGCCAAAGCTTATCTCTAGGGGTTGTGTCAAAAGCTTTTTTGAAATCTACAAAGTAGCAAAATGCATCTTCCTTTTTCTCTTAAACTTTTTCAATGATGTGTCTTAAAGTTATATCATGATCAACCATGAGATACTTAGGAAACTTGTTTGTCCTTTAACACATTTTTTTTTTCTTTCCACACATTAATTCTATTTTCTAACATATTCCCAAATAACTTTGCAAACAAAAGATTTATCTCAAATGATTTTATAATTAAAAAGATTGTTAAGGTGGCCATTCTTAAAAAAGAGGAACCAAAAGACTAATTGTCCAATGTAAAGGGACCTCTCATAAATGATGTTGAAAATCTTTACATTGAGGTGCAAGAGTTTGCCTTTTCATAATGATACAAATATGGAAAAGAATATGAAAATTGTTGAAGGTTGTGAGTTCCTCTGGTCCCTTAGCAGGCCTCTTGGTGGTCATTAAAATTATTCATTCATTCAAATAATAGGTACCTGCAACTGCTCGTCTCAATTTCGCGAGTTTGTGAAAAACAAGCAGATAATTTTATGCGGTTAAAAATACATGCCCCAAAAATGACATGATTGAATTTTTATAAGCAACAATGAGCTGATACACGGTAGCAGAAACTCCTTGTCCTTCCTTCTTCGAACTCTCCCTCCATGTTTATGATTACCTACCTGGTAATTCATTCAAAATTGTGTTATACTTAATCCCACACTCTCTAGCTCCCCCGTTCACCTCAAGCTGAGTAAAATGGCGAAGACGTTAATATCGACAGTGGATGGTGTTCACTGCAATGCATGGAATCACTGCGGAGAAAGAATGGTGGGAGGGTCCCTCGACGGTTTCATTCACATATTCGATTCTCATTCTCAATTTGCTTGCACTTTCAAGTGGAAGGTATTGTTAAAATAACCATATTTTATTCATGGATTGTTTTTCCCTGTGGATTCAATAACTATCGAAATCCACAACCCAATTTATCAAGAGTGTGCTTTCCTTAATATTATGTGTAGGCAAATTCTTTGCTTTCTAGTCCTCTTTTTTGGCACAGTCTCTGTATATATGTACTTCAGTCCAAGGATGCATTCTGCACTCGCATTTCATAAGATTAGTCCTGTTTTTTTGAAAATGACATCGACATAAACGTTGTTTGAATGTGGATGTGAAGGTTATTTGGTTGTTTAGCCGTAAACATTCTAACATGACACACTACCAAAAGAAAACATCTCCTACTTATCAAAGGGCGAGCTGAAGGTTTTGCAAATGGGGTAGTAAGCTAAGCAGGTTTGATCTTGTGAAGAACTCCATAAGTAGGCATGCTGGAGGCAAAGTAGTACTTGGATGGCTTTTAGAAGGCGTGATGCCTAATAATCAGTGACTGAAACTAGTTCTTGCCTTTCAAAGGCATGGGGACTTGTGATAGGTTGTTGGGTTTGATGCCTAAGATCTTGTAGTGACTAGAAGTTCGATTTTAATTTGAGAGAGGTGTCGGATTTGTTTTAATGGATGTCACGCCCAAGGGTCTTTGATAATTGAAGAGATCAAAACTAGTAAGAGGTTGTAGGGTAGGAAGCCCTAGTTGCTTCAGTGATTGGAGTGTTGATCTACAGCCATGATAGGTGGCTTATTTAATTTAGTTTCTTGTGTTCCATAAACTACAAACATGACTAGTCTTCGTATTTGAGAGTGTTATCGACTAGTGGGTGCTTCAAATCTTACTCCTTGGAATTGCATTTTGTAGATTTTGTTGGAAGAAGTTGATCTTTGGGTTGTTGTGGAAACCATTATAACACTTCAATTGGTCTTGTTCAGTTGGTTGGACATTGCAAGAAGATCGCCAAGGCATAGTGTATCATCTTGAATTTTGGGAACAATCATTTGATTCCTTACACTGTTGACAAAAAAGCGACAGAGAAGATGTACTATGCCCTAACCATTCTTTATTATAGTGTGAACATCTCCCATAAGATGCTGTTGATAAACAAACATAGTGCCACATGCATGACTGACATAGACATAGTAGCCACTTTTTCAATGAAGGTTGTAGAACATCATGAGTAGTTTGCAGCTGTTGGGGTAAGGATAGAGGATGAAGATTAGGTCTCCATAGTATTAAGCGGGTTCTCTTTATCATGGGAACTATTTGTTTGGGTTGGTTGTGCTCATGAGAAGCTTTGGGATGATTTCATCTAGGAGGAGACTACATTCACAATTGTTTTAGCTAGAGCGAAAGAGAGTACCTAATAGGAAAGATAAGGAAGGATGGTAAGAAAGGACATGGGAAGGGTCAACAAAGCAAGGAGGAAGAATAATATTCTTAGGACCAAGGGAAGAAAGACTTGAGTTGCATGAAGTATTTCTAGTGTCAAAAGATGGGCCACTATGTAGAACACAATTCTTCTACTGAGAAGGGGGCAAGGGATTGAATCAGTAGAAGATATAAACTTTCAATCCTTAACAAATTTAATCTTTTGTTGAATGTTTTGAAATGAAACTTCAACCTGAAAACTGAAAGGAATTGAAACTGAAACGAGAAAGAGATGCAACCACACAATGAAGACAATGCACAAGATTTATGTGGAAACCCAGGATGGGAAAAACCACGGTGAGAAATGCTGATAGGATCTACTGTCCTAATCCAGCTTCATAGTTAAAGAGTTTACAATCTTTGAGGGCACCAACCCCAAGGAATCACCGAATCCCTTATCAAAGCACCAACTTTTAAATCACAATTCAATAACCTGAGCACCAACTCAGCATTTCTTAAGCACCAACTCTAAGAATGTAATTACAAATTATGACCGATTCAACTTCAGAATTTCACACTTCACAACAATAGAAATGTTTGAACACGTTTTACAATCAACAATCTTCAAATGTTCCATGTAATGCTGTACTTTGTAACAACATAGACCTGCAAACTTCTCCAAATAGAATACTGTCAAACTGTTATAGCCAGAATAATCTGCAAAATAAGACCACACACTGCCACTGTTATATCCACTTGTATAAAGAAATCTTTCAAAGCATTTAAAGCAGATTAATATGTATCTTTTACCTTTTGATAATTTAACTTCTTAATCTTCTTTCATCAGCTTATGTTTTTCTCAGCAATCCTCATACTTTATTCATCTTGAGTCAGATTTGATACTTCTTCTTGAAACCACACACACAGTTTTTGTTTTATTGAACTTGTATAGGGGAGAGGACCCAGTACTTGAACACGTTCCAATGGTTGTGATAGCAGTTCTTCACTTAATACCCACAGTTGCTGATTTAATATCTAATATTTTTGACAACATTGTACCAATAGTTGTGACTTTAAACTTGTTTTTGCTAATGATGACTACCCATAATTGAATGAAATGTGCCCTTTGTTCTAAAAAGCAGCCAATAGTGTGATGCCACATTAGGTGCACAAGTATTGGGGTCCCTAATTCACTATGATTGGTCTCACTTTTTTTTTGGGCTGTTTTGGACACCTTGGAAAAAAGCATGCTGAAGTGGCATCATATTTGATGATGTGGCTCTGAAACCTTAGTTATAAGCAGGAGACTCGCCAAGTAAGCTACAGTAAAAAAATGGGAGTGTTTGAAATTTCCACATAGGATTTTGAGAAGCCCGAAGTTAGGGTGCTCAACTACTGGGTCCTCTCCCCTAGATAAATTTTTTTCACACACACCACCACACAATCGAACTTCAAGTAACACACATATATTGAACTCCTTTCCCAAATCGGTGATATGGTTAAAGAAATCTATTGGTTGAGGAGTTAACTGCCACCCGTTAGAAGACTACTGAACAACTGTTCAACCAACCAAACCATCAAACTCCTTATTGCTACAGATGTTTCTAGAAATGAAAAATATGACAAGTGGCGGCAACCAACATTTACAACTGAAGCATAAAATAAAGTACTGGCACACACACATCATTCTCTCAATATCCAACCTTTTGAATTAACCGGTGTATATGAAATGCAGTATATTTCAAATCTTTCACCAAATTTTTTAATACAACCTGTGTATGTGCTGTCGTGTTTGATTGGATCTGCCCAACATTCTCTGAACTGTGCCATCACTGATTGGAAACATAGAAATATGTCAAATGCATTCACCGTTCGATACATACAGGTATTAAGAAACACAGTTTATGTTTGATAATTTCTTCTGTCATTTGAAGACAAAATCTGTCTTCAGACTTGTATATATATTGTGTAGATCAAGACACAGTTAATGCAACTGATTTGACAGACTCTATTGTTCTTTGTTTGCATGTAGACTGTTGATACAGATAGAACCAACATACAGATTTGTACGGGTATGAATTCAACTTGACATCAATGACCAAATACTAAAACATTCTAACACTCTCCTCCTTTGACATTGATGTTGAAACCCAAAAGTCAACAGACAAATCTGAAACATGAATCAAATCTGAAAGCATCAACTCTGAAACAATCAGGGATCAAATCTGAAATCAATCATTTAAGTCTGAGTCGAGTCTGAACTAAAATACTTCAGTAAGAACAAACCCATCAAATCGGATTCTCTTTAACAACAAAAACACTTCAGCATCTGCAAAACACAAAAAACACTTCAGCATTTGCATAACAAACTGAATTGAATCTTCTGCCTGCAATACAATCTGCAATTTCTCCCCCTTTGACATCAATGACAAAGGGTCAGGGACAGATATAACACTAACAATATACTTCCCCCTAGCAGATGCTTATAGTGGAACTGAACTAGGCCGGAGAAGCCACAACCCCAAGTTTGTGATGAAGAGTTTCAAAAGTCTCCTTGGGAAGTGGTATGGTAAATATATCAGCCAATTGATCTTTAGTGGCAACATGCTCAAGTTTGACCTCATGATCTGCAACCCTCTCTAAAAAAGTGATGCTTTATGGATATATGCTTAGTGCATGAATGAAGAACTGGATTCTTTGAAATATTGATTGCACTAGTATTATCACAAAAAGTGGAAATAGGTTTAACGTAATTCACCTTCAAATCCTTGAGGGTTTGTTTCATTCACAAAACTTGATTACAACACAAAACTGCAGCAACGCACCCAGCCTCAGCATGGATAGAGTCACCGACTCTTGTTTCTTGCTGAGCCATGAAACCAACTTATCTCCCACAAAGAATGCACCACCACTATTGGTATGTCTATCATTGATACAGCCTGCCCTAACTGCATCTGTAAAAGCTGTCAAAGTGAAATCATTAGTCCTTGGATATCACAAATCACAATTTATTGTGCCTTTAAGATACCTAAAGATTCTTTTTACTGCATTGACATGAGAAACTTTAGTAGCAGACTGAAAACAAGCAACTGTAATGACCCTAACCGGCCATCTTCCAAATTTTTCACAAATACATCTCATGCAGATTTAAACAAATAAATACATGCAATAAACCATTGATCCAATAACAATAACCAGCAAATATATTCTCATAAATCTTCTCAGAAAATGGTATTGTATTATACAACAACAATACAATAACCATGAATTACAAACATCCCAATCTGAAATACAGAAATATAGTAAGACTGGATGATAAAGAATTTGTAAAACAATGACGAACTCTGCTGTGAATCTGCACCGGAGATGAATTGGGTTTCCATCCAATCCACCACGAAAGCCTAAAGGTTTTCGTCCTCAGGTTTCAGAATCGAAAGCTGAAGCTTCCTGAATTCTCAATGAGAAATAAAATCCATAAATTGAGCATATTCAACTAAGACTCCAAGCCTTCCTTTAAGGCTGCAACTGTGACTCTTTAGTTTCCCCATTCTGTCTCTTCATATTCCCACTCTGTCTCTTTATATTTCCACCTTAAGTCACTTTTAAATAAATATGACCACTAAGTTATAAAGTGACATAATAAATAAAGTGAGGAATCTTCTGGCATTAAAATGGAGGACCAAACGAACTCGGATGATGATGTGTGATAGCTTGTTGGAAAGTTCTCAGCGAGATGCTCCAAGTCCAATACTGAAATGCCAAGAAATCTGTACCCTGCTGACTTACTATAGATAGTAAGTATCTTGGAAACTTGTGGAAACTACTCCAAATGGCTTGAAACTGAAATCGCCTACGCCAAATATCCTACTGATCACTACCACACCTTGGTTAGCCCACCAGACCATGATGAAGTGGCTAACGACACGGTATGAAATAATGTGCCTCAAAAAGGGGGACATTATAGCAACCCTGCAAATAGCTTGCATAATGTCAAGTTTTGATGTGGTAAGATACAACAAACTGCCTATCATAGACCTATATTTAGTTTGATCTGTATCAAGTTACTCATCATTCTTACTTAAGTTATAATCACTAATCATCGATGTACTAATAGGTTTACAATCCTCCATTTGGAACTTCTTAAGCAGTTTTTTTTGCATATTTAGTCAGATAAAAATATACTTGTATCCAACTAAGAAACTTGCAATCCAAGGAGAAATGAGAGTTCTCCAATCATAGTCATCTCAAACTTTGTTTGCATTTGGTTAGCAAAATCTTTGCAAATATCATCTTTGCCACCAAAAACAATATCATCAACACAAATGTCTACCACAAAAACATGCTATCTATGGACTTGAAATATAGATTGGTTCCTGCTTTACCTTTGCTAAACCCTTGTTGAAGAAGATACTAATCAAGCTTGGAATACCAAACGATAGGAGCTTGTTTTAAGCCATCAAAGCTTTCTTTAATCCGCAAACATATCCTTCTTTTCTAGGAGATTGAAAACCCTCTAGCACCTCTATATAGACTTCCTTTAGATTCCCATTCAAAAAAGCTTATTTTACATCCATCTGCCACACTTTGAAATTTTTATAAACTGAAAATGCTAAGAACATTCTTATGGCTTCTAATTGGGCTACAAAAGCAAATGTTTCTTCAATGTCAATACCCTTGACTTGTGCATACCCTTTGCAAACAAGCGTAGCCTTATTCCTGGCAAATTTTTCATCTTCATTGAGTTTACTCCTAAATACCCACTTAGTACCAATTACATTTTTATCAGCAGGTCTAGGAACTAACTCCCATGTTTTTTTTTCTCTATTCGACTTAACACCTCTTTCATTGCTCTAATCCAATTTTCATTTCTACTAGCTTCATTATATGATTTAGGTTCAGTTTCAGATAGTAAAGAAATATATACCTCTTCATTATGTTGTATTGCAACTCTTCTTTGTGTTTGAACTTTGAACTCCATCATTCTTGTGACCTATGATTGGCTGCTCAGGATAATTCTTTTTTACAAATTTCAAGGGAGACTTGTCATCATTATTTTCAAAAGTCATTTCACCATCATTTTCAAAACCTATTTCAACAACATCATGTTCAGGAGCATTAATTTCAGAATCTTTAACAACATTTTCAGATTCCTTTTCAACAATAGAGTCTTCAAAGTTATCTTCCTGTACAACTTCATCAACTTTTACATTAACGCTTTCAATAACCCATTTCAATCTATTGTTATAGCACTTGTAAGCTTTGCTATGAGTAGAGTAACTAAGAAATATACCTTTATCACACCTAGGATCAAAACTGCACAAATTATCTTCATCCCTTTTAATAAAACATCTACTACCAAAAACTTTGAAATACATAACAAAAGCAGGTCTGCCATACCATAGTTTATAGGGAGTTTTCTTATTGGTGGGTCTCAATTGTACTCTGTTAAGAGTATATACCGCTGTGTGAACTGCTTCCACCCAAACTTTGTCAGATATTTTGGCTTCATTTAGCAAGGTTCTTGCCATTTCTTTAACTGTCCAATTTCTTCTTTCAACTATACCTTTTTGCTGTGGTGTTCTTGTTGCAGAAAAATGTCTTTTGATGCCATATTTCTCACAATATTCATCAAATTCGTTAGAAATAAATTCACCACCTTTGTTTGATCTAAGATATTTAAGCTGAAAACTACTTTCTTTTTCAACCATGGCTCTAAAGATTTTAAATCTCTCAAATGCCTCAATTTTTTCCTGTAGAAAAGTTACCCATGTCATTATGGAGAAATCATCCACAAATAACATAAAGAATCTTTCATTTTTCAAACCCTTAGTGCTTGTGGAACCATAGAGATCAGTAAGAACTAACTCTGAAGGTTGCAAGCTTGAGTATTCTTTGAACTTGAAACTTAGTTTTGTTTGTTTTCTTTGTTGGCATTATTTACAAACAATATTTTAAAGTGCGATGTCCCTAATTTCAAGCTGCTTCCATTCTCCATGAACAAAATAAATATTATGACAAGGCTTGGTAAACCTTGTCACCCATACAAAAAATTGTATAATATGCTTAGTAATAAGTGAATGTTAGCAGGGTTCCTAACTATATGACGATTGATGCACTTAGTCCAACTTCAGGACATCAATACTCCATGCAGCCAGTATTGTTATGATACTATCTAAAAGTGATCAATACTTTGATCACTCTTAAACGGTACCACAACCATGTTGACTTCATGAAGGACCGGTGGCATGATGATAGGCTAGGCCCACCCTTCATCATGTAACCAGTATTCATGATTGCATAAGAAGTAATAAAAACTGCATTCATATCCTTTCCACTTCACATGTTCCACAACAGCCATACATCTCCATACACATCATAATCCACATTGTATTTAATAACTAGCGTTACCACTGCTTGGTAACAATTTCCATATTTCATATGTGTTGCATATTCTCCACTAACTCACAATTCAATTCCATCCTTCGTACATCACCATATTTATACCCATGCATTAGACATTCATCACTACCTTTGCATGCTAGCTGATCGACTATAAGAGAATAAATCATATTTAAGTCTATGATTCAATCAACTAAGTCAAGTTGATATTAGATACGTCATAATCGACTAATTAAGTTGATTAGCATAATCAACTAATTAGTCAATTTAATTATCTAAACATACTTGGTGTAACAAACCGACTAGTGATTGAAGACACGATGTGAAGAAAATATCTCTTCCATTGCCAAGAGATGTAACCATTTGACAAATGCAAGGATATAATATGGAGTTTGCATTCATTCCATATTCATCATCGGATTATTTCATATATTGTTTTCTTATCCTTTATGGGTTGCTCTGTTTAGAGCATATTGCTTTTCAACATCCTTGGTGCAAGAGTATAAAGTTATATTCAGAGATGGCATCTCCATTGCATGTATATATTGTTACATCAGGCACAACAGGTCTATAAACAACATCTTTTTGTGCATATATTTATTGCTACATCAGACACAACCAGCGTCTTTGTTGCAAGCATATAATTATAAATCAGAGACAACAACCAGATCGCAGTAGAAGGTACATCATTCTTTGCATATAATCATTGCTTCATCACAAACAACGACATTTACTTGTAAAGACATCAATTGTTTGTACAATCATTAAAGTGAAATTTGCCACAGTTGTATATACCAGATATTGTAATTATCATATTGACAATGTCATCATAAATCTGTATTTCAGTGAGCATCATAATAAGACATCGTTTGTTATACAAGTTTATAAATAAATCAGATTTCAGACTTATCTTCCATTACTTGCTTAAAAATCCTATCTATTTGATATAATAAGCAAAGAATTAGAAGTTACAGTCCTATCTTCCTAAATATTGAAAAAATGGGACAAAACATTAGGCTTTATGAACTTAGGCATGTGTCTTACTGAATTCATAGAATTAATTTTGACGAGATTATCAAAATTCACATGACCTAATCTTCTATGCCAAAGCCAGCTTTCATCATATTTATAAAATTGTAATCAGAATAGTTTGTATTGAATAATCAATGAATGAATGTTACAAAGAGCTTACAAGCTCATATATACAAAATGGATATACAGAAATTAGAAACTATTAGAAATTAGAAACTATCTACATACGATAGATAGAGCATTATTAGAAATATTCTAATACCCTCCCATAATGCTTAATCTATCAATAACACCAATAGCCTCCCTGAATTTTACAAATTTATCAGAACTGAGAGACTTGGTGAAGATATCAGCAGACTGCTCTAAGGTGGGAACATACAGCAACTGAATAGATTTGTCTTCAACCAGTTGACGAATGTAATGACAATGTGTTTCGACATGCTTGGTTCGTTCATGGAAGACCGGATTCTTTGCCAGTTTGAGTACTCCCTGATTATCACAGAATATAGGAGTCGGTCTTGATTGAGGAACATGCATATCTGCAAGCATCCGCCGAAGCCAAACTGCCTCACAAGCTGCCTTAACTGCTCCCCGATACTCTGCTTCAGTCGAAGATAGGGCCACCGCCTGTTGCTTCTTACTAGTCCATGTCATAGCAGCAGATCCTAAATTAAACACATATCCGGCGGTAGACTTACGATCATCAATAGAGCCAGCCCAATTTGAATCTGTGTAGCCACATAGTGTAGAATCAGACTTCTGAGTGTATAGAAGATCATAATCAAGAGTACCACTCACATAGCGCAGGACACGCTTTGCAGCTGTCCAATGATTAGTCTTGGGTGCTGTCATAAAGCGGGAGACATAGCTTACAACAAAACTAATGTCAGGTCTGGTGGCAGTAAGAAAAATGAGACTACCCACTAGTTGTCTGAACAAGGATTCATCTACAACAGGTGAATCAGACTGAGCTGATAATTTGAGCCCGGGTTCCATAGGAGTGAGAGCAGGTTTGCAATCTTGCATTCTGAACCTGTCCAGAAGACTTCTAGCATACTTGGACTGAGAAAGAAAGATACTGTGTTCAGTTTGCCAAACCTCAATTCTGAGACAATAGTGCAAGAGTCCCAAATCTGTCATATCAAAAGTGCTGCACAAATCCTGTTTGATCTCCGTGATCAAATGTGCTGAACTTCCAGTGATGATCAAAATCATCCACATAAACAACGATAAACAAGACATCATCACCTACATGTTTGATATATAGGTTTGAATCCGATGGACTCCTCTGAAAACCATGGTCGATTAAATATTTATCAATTTTCATGTACCAAGCCCGAGGAGTTTGTTTCAAACCATAGAGAGCTTTGACAAGTTTACAGACTTTGTGTTCCTGACCAACAACCTTAAATCCAGAAGGTTGCGTCATGTAGACCTCTTCTTGTAAGTCACCATTCAAAAAAGCACTCTTGACATCCATCTGATGAACTTTCCAACCAAACTGAGCTGCTAGAGCAAGAACAAGCCGTATGGTACTCATTTTAGCTGTACGAGCAAAAGTCTCCTCATAGTCAATACCTTCCCTTTGTGAGAACCCTTGAGCAACAAGACGAGCCTTATACTTGTCTAAGGTGCCATCAGCTTTATATTTTACCTTGTATACCCATTTGCAGCTAATGGGCTTCTTCCTTGCAGGAAGATCAGAAAGAACCCAAGTTTGATTTTTTTGAATGCTCTGAAGTTCAGCTTCCATAACCTGTTCCCATTCAGGAATACCTTTAGCCTCGGAATAAGTTTGGGGCTCATAAACACTATGAATGTTGGCCATAAGAGCAAAATTAACTGTTTGTTTGCGCTTATTTCGAGAAACTCTACCTTCGATGAGCTCATCATCCCTTAGATCACTAATAGTTTTAACCCACCATTTGGGTCGGAGAGTAGAAGAGCTGACCTCTGGAGGAGCTGGAGGAGCTGGAAGAGGGTCAGGAGCAACAACGGGAGGAGGATCATTCTCAGGAGCCTCAACAGGATCAACATCAGGTGTTCCAGGGCAGGCATTATCTGTATCATTCTTCCCATCAGGTGGTGCTAAAGGAAGGGGAACACTGTGGGGCTGTTCCTCAGAACATTGCTCAGAAGAGGATAGAAATGGTCCTCGAGTTTCATCAAAAACAACATCACGACTAAAGATAAGATGATCAGTGTCGATATCTATCAATCTGTAGGCCTTATGGTTGTCACTGTACCCTGTCATCACGAGTCTCTGAGTCTTGGAGTCTAATTTGGAACGTTTAGCATCAGGAATCCAGACATAGGCAAGAGAGCCAAAAATCTTCAGGTGGTTGATCTTGGGCTTATGACTAGACCACAATTCTTCAGGAGTTTCGTTTTTGACAGCCTGAGTAGGGGAACGATTCAGAAGGTAAACAACAGTAAACACTGCTTCTGCCCAATACTTATGAGGAACACTCCTGTGTTGTAACATAGAACGAGCCATCTCAACAATCGTACGATTGCGACACTCTAACAACATTGTTTTGCTGAGGAGTGTAAGGTGTGGTGAATTGGCGCTTGATGCCATGTTCAGCACAAAAACCGGAGAATGCATGAGAACAAAATTCCCCCCCCCCCATTATCTATTCTAAGAGAAATGATACTGCAGCCAGACTCGTTTTCAACCAATGACTTAAAATTCTGAAATGTACTAAGTGCATCTGATTTTTGTTTAAGGAAGTACCCACATCTTTCTACTAAAATCATCAACAATAAGCAAAAAATATTTGCAACCAGTTACTGACAATGTATTCATAGGACCACAAATATCAGCATGAAGTAATTGGAGTACCTGAGATGCACGCCAAGAATCGCCATCTTTGAAGGGAGTCCGATGTTGTTTGCCAGCTTGACAAGCATCACATACTTCAAGATGTTGCGTCTGAATTGAAGGTAGACCAGAGACAAGTTCCTCTCGAGATAGCTGAGATAGATACTGGATGTTGAGATGTCCATATCGCTGATGCCACAAAGTACTGAGAGATAAATCACGGGCTGTCATAGCAATTTCAGGAGAATCATCGGTGTCAGTAAGCTGATACAGGCCATGATCCTCTAGACCAGTAGCAACAGTACGATGAGTCTCTCGATCAAGAATGGAGCATTTGTGAGTACTGAACACCACATCCAACTGAGGAGAATTCTTCATGATCTGACTCACAGAGAGTAGATTGAGAGCCATACCAGGAACGTAACATACATTAAGAAAAATGAGCTAACATCCACCAGACTGTATCTGAACATTTCCCTTGCCAATAATTTGGAACTCTTCTCCGCCAAACACAACTGAATCAGTGTAGGGATAGAAGTCGGTAAACCAGTCACGCCGATGAGAAAAATGACGTGAAGCACCAGAGTCGATATACCAAGCAGACGACCGGGCTAGATTAGAAGGGCTTTTAGCCATAAAAGCATAGAAAGCAGACTCCTTTTTCTTAGAATGTTCAGCAACATTGGCCTGTTGAGTTGACCCTCCTAGCTTCTTTTGTTCGGAAGCGAGTTGCTGACGGCAATCTTTCTTCATGTGACCATACTTGTGACAGTAATGACACTGAACACTCTTCTGCTGATAACTGCCTGAGAATTGATGCGAACTGCCCTGTTGTGATGACTGAGAAGACTGAAATTTTGCTACAAAGGCTTGTTCTAACGAGGATGAGGAAGTACGGTTGCCAAATTGCTGCTTCCAGCGATCCCGCTGTAAGAGTTTGTTGCACAACTGTGGGAATTTCAGATCAACACTAGTTGAGGTAATGTTGAGAGTCTCTATGAAATGCTCATAAGATGTTGGTAGACTTTTCAGGGTAATGACTACCATATCTTCTTCCTCCATCTTCCGACCGATGGCTTCAAGTTGATCACGAATGTCTTTAATCTTCGTGAGATGTTCCTGTAAGGACATACGTTCATCCATCATCATGGAGAACAACTAATTCTTCAGAAAGAATGCGCGACTCTTGTCGGATGTCTCATGCAATTCCTTCAAATATTTCCAGATGTCTGCAGTAGACTTGCCAGAAGGAATCTGAGGCAACTGATCATCTGTGACAGAAAGCTTGAGAAGCATAACAGCTTCTCGATTCCGATCATCGAACTTGTCCTGATCTGCTTGGACGGAGGTCGGACGAGTCTCTGTACCTAGAACAATCGCATCCAGACGACGGTACTCGAAGATGGTCAACATTTGCTGCTTCTAGGTGTTATAGTTGCTGCCATTGAACTGTTGACTGTTCTCCAACATCAAATTGGTCAAAGATGCCATCAGGTACAGACTTTAAAAAATTTAATAGACACAGATTTCAAGGTAAATTTTTGGCTGACCTAGAAAAATCCGATAGGTACCCAGAAAAGCTGACAAAAAAACTAGAAGAAATTTGAAGTCGGATTTCAAATCCGTTGGCTTGAAAATTGAGGCAAAAAAATGGAGTACCCAAAAAAATTGACGAAGACCTAGATAAGGTCTCAAAAAACCCACCACGAATCTGGAATCAATTTTTTTTTCCGAGTACACAAGTTAGAGTTTTCGAAGAAACCCTAGCCGGCTATGACGAAAAATGGTTTGCAGGTCAAAACTAGTCGCTCGAGACTAGTCGTGCCACGGCACCAGTCGCGGGTCTTTTTCCACGCTCACCATCGACTTGCAGTCGTCAATGCCAATCGCTCGCGTCACCGACAGGATACAAAACGTGGGTGTATTTTCCCTCAACCGCACTAGTCGACAAGATATAAACGAAATACCAGTCGTGTCAAAACGCGGGTATATTTTCCCTCAACCGCACCTGTCGACAGGATACAAACGAAATATCAGTCGCGTCGCCAACCGCACCAGTCGCGTTGCCAGTCGAGTCGCGGAATGAAGCCGCCAGATGAAGAAAACAGGTGCGAATCCTGCTAAATAACAAACAAGTGCCGTCGCCAGCAGATACAAGATGGTTTCAGAGGTAAACAAGAGACCAGCACAAGCAGTCTCGACCCAGAAGAAACAAATACGAAAAACACAGCAGGCACGCAAATTACCCAGAAAAATATTCACACAGAGGTAAATGGTCACGCGGCTCTGATACCATATAAAATTGTAATTAGAATAGTTTGTATTGAATAATCAATGAATGAATGTTACAAAGAGCTTACAAGCTCATATATACAAAACGGATATACAAAAATTAGAAACTATCAGAAATTAGAAACTATCTACATACGATAGATAGAGCATTATTAGAAATATTCTAATAATATTAACCCGACAAACACTTTTTGCCCTTAACCTCTCTGAGATCATACCCATTACTTTCAGTCCTCTTCCTTTCAACCACTAATTTTCCTGATTAAGTCTTCTAATTTCACAACCTTGAGCTTTGAAAATCACAAAATTGAAAGTTCCCATTATCACACATTTGACTGACACTTAACAAGTTATACTCGAGTCTCTCTACATACCAAACATTATGTATTTTACTATTTTTAGAGTACTATTAATGCTTAGGGAACCTTTACCACGAATTTGTATCGGTGATCTATCACCAAACTTTAGTGCACCACCATACCAACTAGTAAAGGTAGTAAACTTATTCTTATCACTTGTCATGTGATTTGAGCAATTACTATCTATTATCCAAAGATTTTTCTTCTTTGCATGCAACGTAGTGTGAACAGTTATGAATTTCTTTTCCTTCTTTTTCCATACTTTTTTTGCCTCTTTATTCAAGAACCTGCTTTCAGCCCTTTTCTATTCTGCAAAACTCATGACAATTCTTTGCAATATGATCAACATTTTGACATTTAAAATAGATCATACTAAAATTTCTCAAAGAATCAAAAAGATTTTGACTAACAAAATTGGTTTTCCTTCTTGACACAACTCTACAATCAACTGCTTTATGACCAAAGTAATTACAAAAATTACAATAGCCATAAAAGGATAAAACCTATTTGTTGTCATTCTTCTATAGGAAGATGCCACTATGAATACCTTTTCTGCCTCTGAACCTTAACAAATCCATCATTATTGTCTTTTTCACTGAAGGAGTCACTAGAACTTTTATTACAGGAAGTAATTGGTAAAATACTTGATATATTAACAGAGATCGAAAGATCAATATATACAAAAGAATGAATGATGTTTCCTTAGGAAGCATTCATAAAGAATAGAAACATTCTATTCTAACTAACCGAAAACTAAATATTAGAAAGATTCTAATATTTACAATAGATTTACAATAGTTAAATAGATAACCATTAATAGAAGCTAACTATTATTGTAATACCCCCCCTTAATGGTTATCTATCCACTACACCAAGCTGTCCTTTGAATTTGGCAAACTTGTCTGGACCTAGAGGCTTGGTGAGAATGTCTGCAGTCTGATCTGCTGTAGGAACATACTACAAATGTATTGTCCCGTCTTCAACCAATTGCCAAATGTAGTGACAGTGAACATCTACATGCTTGGTTCTTTCATGGAAGATTGGATTCCATGCTAACTTGATAACGCCTTCGTTATCAACAAACAAAGTGGTCGGGCCTGTTGGTGACATCTGCATATCCCCAAGCATCCGACGAAGCCAAACAACTTCACAACTTGCCTTAACTGTCCCTCTGTATTCGGCCTCTGTAGAGGAGAGGGAAACGACTTGTTGCTTCTTATTGGTCCATGTGACAGCACCAAATCCCAAATTAAACACATATCCAGAGGTTGACTTTTTATCGTCAATAGAACCTGCCCAATCTGAATCTGTGAATCCATTGAGTCTAGGATTAGGATTCTGAGAGTAGAGAATTCCATAATTAGTAGTGCCCTTCACATAACGAAGCACACGCTTAGCAACCATCCAATGATCAGCCTTGAGAGTTGTCATAAAGCGTGAAATGTAGCTGACGACGAAGCTAATATCAAGTCTAGTAGCAGAGAGATAGATGAGACTGCCTACTAGTTGCCTGTATGTAGTATCATCAACTGGAGGAGAATCAAACTTGGCTGATAACTTTAGACCTTTCTCCATAGGTGTAGATGTAGGCTTGCAATCCTGCATACGAAACTTGTCTAACAAAGCCCTGGCATATTTGGATTGAGAAATGAATATACCAGAAGACTGCTGCTAAACCTCAACACCGAGGCAATAATTCATGAGGCCAAGGTTAGTCATATCAAAAGACTAGCATAAACTCTGTTTGATTCCCTGAATCAAAGATGTTGAACTGCCAGTGATGATCATATCATACACATAAATGACCAGAAGGATGATGTCACTGTCAGTATTCTTGATGTACAAATTTGAGTATGAAGAACTCCTCTGGAAGCCTTGATCATTGAGGTACTTATCAATTTTCATGTACCATGCCCTAGGGGCCTGCTTCAAGCCATAGAGAGCTTTCATTAGTCTGAGTACCTGATATTCTTTACCAGCAACCTTGAAACCAGGAGGCTGCGTCATGTAGACCTCTTCCTGTAGGCCACCATTCAGGAAAGCACTCTTGACGTCCATCTGATGGACCTGACAGCCATGGCTAGGACTAATCTGATAGTGCTCATCTTTGTTGTAGGAGCAAAGGTCTCCTCGTAATCAATGCCCTGACACTGAGAGAAGCCCTTCGCAACTAAACGAGCTTTGTACTTATCCAAAGTATCATCAAACTTATACTTTATTTTGTAGACCTATTTGCAGCCAATGGGTTTCTTCCCTGGTGGAAGATCAGAAAGGACCTAGGTGTGATTCTTCAGCAGGCTCTGGTGTTCATAATTCATGGCTTGTTCCCACTCTGGAATTCCTTTAGCCTTTGAGTATGTCTGAGGTTCAAACACACTGTAAATGTTGGCCATGAGAGCAATATTAACAGTCTTTGTAGGTTTGCTCTTTTTCCTAGCAGTTCTCCCCTCGAGGAGTTCATCATCCCGAAGATCAACAAGTGTCTTAACCCACCATTTAGGTTGGAGAGGAGAAGGACCAACATTAGCATCAGGAGATACACTATGATCAAGTTCTTCATTAGAAGAATCTGGATCAAAATCAGGTGAAGCATCTGCATATTTGGGTGATCCTGCAGGAGAGATCGGAGGTGTTTGTACAGGAATCACTGGTACTACTGGAGTTACTGAAGCTGTTGGAGCCCTCCCATTAGGTGGACCTAATGGAAGCCAAACTCCCAAATCATGAGCCTTCATAGACTGGTCTGCTGAATCTGGAACATAAGAGACTGACATGAATGGTCCTCGCTGCTCATCAAAGACTACATCACGACTGTGTAGGAGACGAGATGTCTTAGTGTCGATCAAGTGGTAGGCTTTGTGAAGACTACTATATCCAGCAAACATGAGTTTCTGACTCTTGGCATCCAACTTGGTGCGTGACATATCAGGGATCCAAACATAGGCAAGAGAGCCAAAAACCTTTAGGTGACTGATTCTGGGCTTGCGACCTGACCAAGCCTCTTCCGGAGTCTTTCCTTTGACCGCCACAGTGGGTGACCGGTTCAAAAGGTAGATTGTAGTGTTAACTGCTTCTGCCCAAAACTTCTTCGGAACATGTCTGTGTTGAGCATGGATCTAGCCATCTTGGTGATTGTTCTGTTTTGACGTTCAACTACATTGTTTTGTTGTGGTGTGTGGGGTGTGGTTAACTGACGCTTGATGCCAAGAATATCACAAAAGCTAGAGAATTCAGTACAACAAAATTCCCCCCATTATCTATCCTAAGAGCAATAATAGATTTCCCAGACTCTTTTTCAACTAGAGGTTTAAACTTCTGAAATAAAGTAAACACATCTGATTTCTTTTAAAGAAAATAGACCCATATTTTTCTATTGAAATCATCAACAAACAACAAAAAATACCTGGACCCAAGAACAAAAGGAGTAGCCATAGGGCCGCAAATATCTGCATGAACAAGATGAAGTACCTTTGAAGCCTGCCATGAATCGCCAACAGGAAAAGGTGTGCGATGTTGCTTCCCAGCTTGGCATGCATCACAAACTCCAAGTTGCTGAGTTTGAATCTCTGCCAATCCGAGGACAAGCTCGTCTCGAGCAAGCTGAGCAAGATAGCGCACATTTAAGTGCCCATATTGTTGATGCCAAAGTGTATTGAGAGAAGACTGCCGAGCAGCCATACATAGGTCCTGAGAAACACCAGAATCAACAAGTCTGAAAAGACCATGATCCTCAAGGCCAACTGCAACAACAGACTCAGTCTCCCGATCAGTGATGGTGCACTGATGTGAACTGAAGGTGACATCCAATCGTGGAGAGTGTCGCAACATTTGACTGACTGAGAATAGATTTAGTTCCATCCTTGGAACGTAGTACATATCGAGGAAAATGAGATTCCTCTCAGCAGACTGAATCTGTATGTTGCCTCTGTCGACAACAGTGTACTCTTCCCCGCCACCAAAAATAACTGAATCTGAATAAGGCTAGTAGTCAGTGAACCAGTCTTTACGTTGGGTGAAATGATGAGAGGCACCTGAATCAATGTACCAGGCAAAAGATTTGACATGATCTGCTGGTCTTTTAGCCATGAAGGCGTAAAAGGCAGATTCTGTCTGCTCAGTGTGCTCTACACTGTTCGCTTTGGGCAGCAAACCAGATTGCTTAGTTTGGGCAGCTAAGAGCTTTCGACATTCAACCTTCATGTGACCATACTTGTGGCAGTAGTTGCATTGAATGTTCTTTTTCTTGGAGCCTTTAGATGCTGGAGCAGAGGGCTTCTGCTGAGAAAACTGTTGAGAATGAGACTTGCCCTTATCCTTCTGAAAGGATTTAGCAGCAACGGCTTGCTCTGTGGAGGTGGTGCTAGAATTGCTACCGAACTGCTGTTTCCACCGATCTTGCTGAAGCAAAAGTGTGCAGAGATCAGTGAACTTCAGGTCAACACTCGTAGAAGTGATGTTGAGAGTCTCGATAAAATGCTCGTAGGACTCAGGTAAACTTTTGAGGGTGATTACCACAATGTCCTCTTCCTCCATCTTGTGTCCAATGGAAAGCAACTGATCATAGATTTCTTGAATCCTATTCAGGTGATCGTGGAGCGATTTCCGCTCATTCATGACAATAGAAAACATAGTGTTCTTGAGAAAGAAAGCCTTGTTTTTATGTGAAGTCTCATGCAGAGTTTTGAGGGGCTCCCAGATCTCGGCAGCTGTTTTGCCAGATGGAATCTGAGGGAGCTGATCATCAGCCACTGATAACTTGAGAAGCATCACCACCTCCCGATTATGCTGGTCATATGTAACCTGATCAAAACTAGATGCATTTGAACGTTTAGTAGTACCCAGAACGACTGCATCGTTGTCGTGATATTCAAAGATGGTTAGCATCTGCTGCTTCCATGTGCTATAATTTTGACCATTGAACTTCTGATTTCCCTCGAGTAGAATATTTGTTAGAGATGCCATGGCATGATTTTTAGTGAAAAACGTGTAGAACTGAGAAGGCACGTATGTCGAGGCGAAATGTCGAAAGACCCAAAAAAAAGTACCTAGAAGAGAGCTCGAAAAACCCACAATGAATATGTTGTCAAATTTTGGATTCGTTGGCTCAAAAATCGAGGCACCTAGAAAAATGGACGACAACCTAGTTGAGCTCTCGAAAAACCCACCAAGAATCTACAAATTTTTTCTTGATCAGATACAAAAAATTAGGGTTTTTGAAGAAAACCCTAATTGGTTCGAAATAGCTCCAAAAATTGCAGAAAAATGGAGTTTTCTTTCAAAAAACGACAGATGCCGAGAGAATAACACCAGCAGTCACGAACCTTGAGAAGATCTCTACAAAAAACTAACCCAGAAATAATTTTGAAAAATTTGATGCAAATACTTTCTGAAAGAATTATAAATTTTTCAAAAAAATTGAAGTATTCGCTTTGATACCATATTACGGGAAATAATTGGTAAAATACTTGATATATTAACAGAGATCGAAAGATCAATATATACAAAAGAATGAATGATGTTTCCTTAGGAAGCATTTGTAAAGTATAGAAACATTCTATTCTAACTAACTGAAAATTAAATATTAGAAAGATTCTAATATTTACAATAGATTTACAACAGTTAAATAGATAGCCATTAATAAAAACTAACTATAATTGTAATAACTTTGGCCTTTATCAAAACACAAACCAGACATTTAACCGTTGTTTGGCTAACATTTCATCCAACAAATCAGAACTCTTCTCAAACTTAACTTTTCTATCAGAAACCATCTTCAATTGTTTAAGTTCATTCCTCAAAGTAACTACTTCACTTTCTAATTTAAACAATTTTCAAATTTTAACAAGAGTTAATAACTGATTACCTCTTCTCGTCTTTTACCTTCTTCAATTTCAATCTTTAGATTGATGATCATCTGGTTTCCCTCTTCATGTTGCTGACATATTTTGCTGAGAGTTCTCCTTCAATCTCCTGATTTCTTTTAAGGCACACTAGCTCTCCTTCAAGGCTTTTTTCGCTCTCTTCAAAATCATGCAACTCTTCATCACTTTGATTTGCAGTGAGAGGTCCAACCGCCATGAACAAAGTCTCAGCATCAGATTCTTCAATATCCTTTGAATTTGAACTTCTTTCTTTAATGCACAAACTTTTCTTCTTCTTTGAGAGATTTCACTATTTGTTGGAAGATTGGCTTTTATTCTTCTTCTTGAAGCCTTCCCCATTGTCTTTGTTATCTTTGACATTGAGACACTTAGTAGCAAAGTGCCTGATTCTCCCACAATTGAAGCATTTGAAGAGTAGCTCCCTTTGTACTTGCCAAAACCTTTTTTGAGTTTCTTTACAAGGTTTGCAAGTTCTTCGTCCATATCCTCGTTTGACTTTGAACTTTCTTCCTTTGCTTTCTTTGTTGCTTTAAAAGCAACCTCTTTCTTAGTATCTTCACCAACCATCCTCATTTCGTAAGTTAATAGGATTCCATGAAGTCATCAACTATAATTTTGCTAAGATCTCTTGCTTGTTTTATGGCAGAAATTTTAGCATTATACCTAGAAGGTAAAAGATCTTAAAACCTTTTGGACAACCACAACATATTTCATTTTTTCTCCAAGACCCTTGATTGCATTTACTATCTCTTGAATTTTAAGGAGTTAGTTTGCAATTTGTTCTTCTTCCTTCATCTTTAATCCTTCAAACTTAGCCTTGTAAGTTTGTAATTTTGCCTGCTTCACTTTATCATCTCCTTTGTAGATACTCTTCAACTTGTCCCATATAGTGTTAGGTGTCTGACAATGCATCACTTTAACAAATTCAGTGTTAAATAACCCACAAAGAATAACATTTTTTGCCTTAGCATTGTTTTCATATTCTTTCTTATCAGCAGGATCAGTTAAGGGAGTTTTAGGCATAGTATAACCATTTACTACTGACATCCAAACAGCCAACCCTAGAGAGGACAAATAGCTTTCCATTCTTATACTCCAAAAAGCATTGTTGGTACCATCAATTAAAACTGCCTTATTAGAAGAGGATCCTTCCAAACTAGCCATATGTTCTATATCCAAGATCTACTTAGACTAATTAAGTCTTTCCAAGCACTTGGTTCTGATACCAATTTTAGAACACAATTCTTCTACTGAGAGAGTGTGAGGGGAGAGAGGTGGGGGGGGCGAGGCAGAGGGGGTGTGATTCAGTTGAAGAAATAAACTTTCAATCCTTAACAAATTGAATCTTTTGATGAACTTTTTGAAATGAAACTTCAATCTGAAAACTGAAAGGAATTGACATTGAAACCAAAAAGAGATGCAACCACACAATGAAGACAATGCACAAGATCTGCGTGGAAACTCAGGATGGAAAAAACCACGATGAAAAATGTTGCTAGGATCTACTGTCCTAATCCAGCCTCACAGTTAAAGAGTTTACAATCTTTTGGGGCACCAACCCGAAGGAATCATCAAATCCCTTATCAAAGCACCAAAATTCAAATCACAATTCAATAACCTGAGAACCAAGTCAGCATTCCCTAAGCACCAACTCTAAGAAAGTAATTACAAATTATTACTGATCACAGCTTCAAAATTTCCACACTTTACAACAATATAAATGTATGAACATGTTTTGCAATCAACAATCTTCAAATATTCTGTGTAATGCTGTACTTTGTAACAACATAGACCTGCAAATTAACTTCTCCAAATAGAATACTGTCAACTGTTATAGCTATAATAATCTGCAAAATAAGACTGCCAACGCCACTGTTATATCCTCTTGTATAATGAAATCTTTCAAAGCATTTAAAGCAGATTAAAACGTATCTCTTACCATTTGATGCTTTAACTTCTTCCTTCTTAATCTTCTTTCATCGGCTTATGTTTTTCTCAGCAATCCTCATGCTTTATTCATCTTGAGTCAGATATGATACTTCTTGAAACTGCGCACACACAGTTTTCGTTTTATTGAACTTGTATAGATAAATACTTTTCACACACATCACCACACAATCGAACTTCAAGTAACACACACATATATAGAACTCCTTTCCCAATCGGTGATATGGTTAAAGGAAGTTATTGGCTGAGGAGTTAACTGCCACCTGTTAGAAGACTACCACACAACTGTTGAACCAACCAAACCATTGGACTCCTTATTGCTGCAGATATTTCTAAAAACAAAAAAATGACTGGTGGCAGCAACCAACTTTTACAACTGAAGCATAAATTTAAGAACTGGCACACACACATCACGCTTTCGATATCCAACCTTTTGAATTAACCCGTGTATATGCAACACAGTATATTTCAAATGTTTCACCAATTTTTTTAATACAATCTGTATATATGCTGTTATGTTTGACTAAATCTGCCCAACGTTCTCTGAACTGTGCCATCACTGATTGGAAACATAGAAATATATCAAATGCATTCACCATTCAATACATACAGGCATCGGGAAACACAGTTTATGTTTGATGATTTCTTTTGTCATTTGAATACAAAATCTCTGTCTACAGACTTGTATATATATTTTGTTGATCAAGACAGTTAATGCAACTGATTTGACAGACTCTATTGTTCTTTGTCTGCATGTAGATTGTTGATACATATAGAACCAACATACAGATTTGTACAGGTATGAATTCAACTTGACATCAATGACAAAATACTAAAACATTCTAACACACTATGCATATTGATGTCTTGAGAAGACGCAAGCCAAATAACAACAATAGGAGTTTGCTTGGAATTCAAAAACCTTAGTTGTAGCAAATAAGTTAGCATCCAGACTTGGCACAACTTTCTTCATTGTTTGTGACTATCCACGAACACTATTTTTTGTGCAAGGTGGTATGTGGACAGGTGCGCATCAAGATTCATGACCTTCAATTAAAAGGCTTGGTAGAACTTGGTGGTGATGCCAAATATCTTGTTATTGGGAGATGTACTATCTTCTTTCGCATGTCTTCAAGTGATGTTATTGAGATAGATGATGTCTTGTATGTGACTAGTTTGACAAATAGTTTTTTCTGGAGTTTCTTGTATGATAGATCTTCAGTGTATTGTTGAGTTTGATTGTCAGCAAATGATTATTAGAGAACACCTTGAACCTTGTCAAGTTTTGGCTAGAGTAGTTCAAAATGGTGGCATGTACATGCTACTTGCTTATCCAATCAAGTAGATATGACAAGATGACATTATGAGGAGTGCCCTTCTATCTCTATGAAGACACTCTCAGAAAGAGGGTGTTGTCTTTGATGGGACTTTTGTTCCAGTTGCTAGATGTTTCTGTAAGAAAGAGGGAGTTGATTTTTTGAGTTTTTTTGCTTCAGATGATTAGGCTGCAGACATTTTGACAAATTCTCTGTTACAAGGGAAGTGGGAAGTTGGAACTACTAGGAGCAAAGTTGGGTTTGATGGAAAATGCCTTCTTTGTGAAGAGGGAGTGTTATATTTTTTAGGGGTCACTCAAATGGTGTTCTGATGGTGCATAAATTAGGAGAAAGCAGATCCGAATTTCATTGAGTTCTGAATGATCTTGTTTTAAATATATGCATTTTTAATATCGGAACTTTTATTAGCTATTTGAGACACTGATTTTGGACTATTATTTAGCAGTGCTGCTTTATTCTGACTGGACGACAGTCATATATATTTTATTTTTCTTTTTTTATTCTGGGTGGGCAACAGATATAGTTTTAGACTTTAGAGTTTTTTTTGGGATAAAATCATCCAAAAATAAGTCATTATGTTTGTGTCTTTTTGATTGCCCAAGTTGGGTCTATTTATGATCCTGGGTGCTCAGTAGTTTGTAATCAGAACTGCATAATCAAAACTCAGAATAACAAAATATTTAGACGAGAAGTGTAACGTTTTGGTTTTGGTTTTTTATTCAATTATTTTTCACATACTTTAAGAAGCTTGTGTATGAAGGTTATAACATTCTAAATTGCAGGTTTGATTGAAGTCTGAGGCTGTTTGTGTCAAACAGTAGAGTTAAGAATTTGCATATCATTTGCTGAATTTTAACAAGGAAAAGGTTGAATACTCCAGACATTAAACAAGTGGCCCAGTCTACCAAGGTTAAAACATATCCATAATCATAGACAATGACAGACAATATCAAGGAAACATGACTTGGAGAAGCAACATGACCATGTGCATGGATGAAATAAAAGGAAAAACAATAATTACATAGGGTGCCATCAAAGATCGTCTTGAACTAAGACCTCATATGGATGGTCATTTATGGCACTGGTTGCAGGGAAAGTTGAAGAAATTCTTGGTTTCATGTCATGCTTCAAGGGGAAAGCATTTCAAAAAAGAGAGGTGAGGAGGGAAATTTGCAAGGGGCAAGTTATGCTCCTACATCCATGAAATTATAATGATATGACCATCACAACTGATGCCAGTGACTGTTGATTCAGGGTTAACAAAATTTTCAGGCAATGTCTTCCCTAAACTTATCTAGTTTTGTCAGCAAGACAAATTACAAAGGAAACTGGATCATCTTTAATGTCTAGAATCTTGAAAGGAATTTCACCCAAAACACATTTACTCATCTGCCGCCAACTAATCTTTTGCTACAACCATTTTGGTCATGTTTATAGCAATGATATGTACAACTAAAGAATCTATATGGAGTAATTGTACTTGATAAATATGTTGTAGCTGAATTGTTCCAAATTTTATCAGCTCTGTTCAATCAACTTAGAATTATGCATAGGAATGTGCTGGTATGAGTTAAATATGCAGGGTGTTCTTCAGCCACAGGTAATTTGATTATCTTTTCATGTAGTACATTCAACATCCTTTTATTTTGTGTCATTTTTGTCTTACATTATGGCATTTCTGTTTTTCAATGATATACAATCAACAAGGGGAGATTGTATATCTCTGCATTAATTGAAAAGCAAACTTGATTGCTGTAGGTATCAAGTATGAACACTGACTAGTCTAGAGGGTAAATATAGTCTGTGAGTTCCATTGTTCTCTTACATTATGGCCTTCAGTTTGTTCTAAAATGACATGTAATGAACAAGGGGAAAGGCTAATATCTTTGTGATTGGGGAAGAGAACTTGATTGGTGTGGGCATGCATGCTGATTGGTCTTTAAGGGGTAAATATGGTAGGTGATTCTTAGGTTAATTTCATGAACTTTCATAAACATGTTGCAAGTTTGTAACGCATAATTCAATAAATGAAATGAAAAACATGTGCGATGTACAGAGTCCTACTTAAATTATCAATTATGCTTAGAAACATGTAGTTGCGTAAGGGCGATTATGCATCTTTCATGACCTCTTCCTATATGTAATTCTTAGTTGATTCTTTGAAAAATTTCTCCATTAATAGAGAAGGGTGGAGACAGTGAGCATTGCATATGATGATAATGACAACATTCTTCTTTTCCATACTTGCACACGATGACTTTCTTTGTACATATACTCTCCGTGCCATGTTCTTTAGTGAACTGTGCACGTTCTGTTTAAGACTTTATTTCTGAATGGTGTGAAGGTAAATCTTGTTTGATTCTCTATATACATCCTCATTTGTCTTAGGCTTCAAAACATTGGAAGTGGTTGTGGTGTGATCTTGATTTTGGATTGTAGAGTGCTGTAAATAATTTGTATATGTGCCCTTTTAGGGTTTTAAAGGTTACAAAGTTTTAATTAAGTTTGCCTTTATTTGTAAGGATACCTTTCTAATATTCCAGTAAGATCATTTGAACAATTGAAGCTTTACTTTTTCAATTTTGGGACATAAATTAGGTTTATTATGGGGTTATTTTGTATCATCTTTGTATTAATTTATGCAATCAAGTTTATGCAATCAATCCTTAATTGTTGTGAATATTTTCTTAGAGAAAATTTATTACAAAGGGTTTGTATATAATCTTGGTTGAGTTGTAGATCATTCTTTTATTTTTTTTCTTTACATGTTTTCTAATCCTCTTTTAAAGTTTTACTCTGTTAAGTTGCTATATCTAGTTTGGAAATCTTACTAATTTTGAAGAATGTTGGTTTCATAGAATTGGTTGAACTTTTTTCAGGCTCATGACAGTAGCATTGTCAAGCTAGTATGGGCCCCTCCTGAGTATGGAGATGTCATTGCATGTTGCTGTATGGATGGAACTATATCATTATGGGAAGAGGCTGGGGAAGGTATGGGTTACGAAGATTTCACAGCTGATTAGTAAATCATAATGGAACCCTACATCTAACCTAATATTTTACTTAGTTAAGTCATTAAATATATCCTAAATAGTAGCACAACTGATAAATTCTTTACTTATTTTCTATGTTTTCTGTTCGCATGTTATTTATAGAACATGTCTGTGATAGATTTCTTGATGATCATAGTTTATAATAGAGAAAGATTCATTCTGTATTTGGACCTATCTAGTTTGTTAACAACAATAATATGTTTTTTTGTGGATGAATTAATAGTGGGTACTATAGATGCTCACTCCCATAGAGAATCTTTTTAAAAGGGCTGAAGCCGCAGATACAAAATAAAACTGGTAAAGAATCATCTATTCTGGCATATACCCAGGAAAGGACCCATCCACCCCTTCATTTTTAGTTTTTAGGATCTCTGTAACATCTGAGAGGGAACTTTCTTATAAGTTCTAGATTTACAATTGGAAAACAAAGTCCAATCTAAACCATTCTTAATTATTACATCTGTTTGCTTTGTCAACAATAATTTCTGACATCCTTCCAAAACCCCTAAAATTAAGATATCTAAACAAAACTGATTAACAGGCTTAGAAAGAGGTGAGGAGATGCAGCCTCAGCCTCAGCCTCAGCCTCAACAGGAGGCAAGCATATCCCACCTGAAGGATCTACACATGGAACTAAAGGAATATCTATTGAGGTCTTCTTTAACAATCCTTAAAAGGGTACTAAAGAAGGTTTTGAAAATTGAAGGAGCCTTTTGAGAAGGTTTAGAAGGTGCTTGCTCTCCCAACGCACCCAAAACTGTTAAAGTGGTGGGGTTTAGAATTTTTCTCCCAAGCACCTTTTATAAAAGATTTTCTTTTTTGATTCACGTGGTGTATCATCTATATTTATTGGATGAGGAAGGGGCAGATGGGTCTCAGCACTATGAAATTGTATTTAATGTCTCCCAATTGGGGTATACCTGATTTTGCCCAAAGTAACAACTGCACAGCATAATTTGTTTAGCAAATAGTATTCTATAATTAAATCATATAATAGCTATTGAACTTTTTAAAGTAAATAAGAAATCTACAGCTTCATTTCAAATTTCAACTATATTAGGGATTGGTGAAGAATGCACAATAGGGCGTTTGGAACATTCGCTGCAAATAAGTCCATGGGCATAATTTCACACCCCTTGGCCCGCAAGTGGCAGGAATTTCTTCTCCATCCAACTTTGGGGTAGCCTACTTAGAGGGGAAGCCCATATTTGCTCTTCTCCCAATTGTGCCTCCTTACTAACTCATACACGATTGCTTCTATTCTTTAGTTTCACTTCCAACAACCAACTATTGTAAGGGTTGGAGTGGAACGCTTGACAGGGTGCTGGAACATTCATCATAACTAAGCCCAAGGGTGTGATATAACACCCCTTGGACCACAAGTGGCAGGAATTTCTTCTCCATCCAACATTGGGGTGACCTACTTTGAGGGGGAACCCATATCTGCTCTCCCAATTGTGTCTCTTTACTAATCCATACATGATTGCTTGTAGGAGAAATAATAAATTAAATCAATAATTGAAGAATCTAGATAGTTTAGCAATTCTCCTTGCTAACTATCTCAAAATACTTATGAGAATTTATATTAGACAATAACATCACATTGCATACCACAATACTTGTTAGTTCACAAGTCTTCTGTTTTCTGAATGTAGATTTCTTATATTAGATCTGATCCTCATCGATTGTCATTGAATGATTGATATTTGTATGATTAATTGAGTGAACTCCTTTGAGTGTATGATTTGAGTTATGGGTGAGTGATGATTAAGATATTGTTGATTAGATGATGCAACGAATGTTGGTTTGATATATTGGTTAATGAGAATGTATGCTGATTTGATTGCTGAATTGTTTGTTTGCTTGATTCCCAAGATGAAGAATGATTGATGTGGATTTGATGATTGTTTGCTTGATTTCTTGAGGGATTAATGATTGATGGATGAAAGATTTGTTTGGATGGATTCATGAGTGATGATTGATAAGTGATCCTTTAATGCTTGGAATGAATTCTCCTTTATTTGTGAAAGGGTCACAACCTTCCATAAGAATTGAGTCATCACTTCATTGTTTCTTTTGAGAATAATATATTATTCCCCAAATTGATCTCCCTTGGATGTCCTCCTCAAATGAATCCTTCTCCCCTATATATCTTCCGATTGAGGGAGAGTCACACCTTTTCATCATGTCTGCCCCTTGCAATGGTCACAATCTTCCAGAACTACCACCCTTCGATAGAGTCACAACCCTTCATTATTTCTGCTCTTTGAGAGAGTCACAAACTTTCATAATTACCACCCTTTGAGAGAGTCACAACCCTTTATCATTTCTGGCCTTTGAGAGAGTCTCAACCTTTCACAATTACAACCCTTTGTAAGAGTCACAACCCTTCATATTGCCGTCCTTTGAAAGAGTCACTAAGGATCATTGACACTTGTGACCTTGCCCCTTTGTTATTCTAGAGTATTGCAACATAATGCCTTCCAACAACTAGTCAAGGGTAACATTTTTCATATTTTGGCTGGCTCATCAAATTCAGCACATGCGACTCCACATTCATCATTAAGCCAACATGGTTGTAGCTTTGTTGCACATATTAACATAATTCATTGAAAACACTATTCTTTCATTCCATTGACACATAGTTGCTTTGTGTGAGTGTGCACAGGTTTCTTTGGCATTTTCTCATGTAGTTTAGGAATATTTTGCATTATTGTAATGTCCCTTATTGGGATATACCTAATCATATTTAAGAATGCATTTGAAATTGATAGTTAATAATCAATAATTATTCTAATAGTCTTAATCAAGATTTATAATATCTATAATAATTTTTGTTTAAGTAAAACAAGTTGTGACAGTCATTTTCTTAGTTTATCATAGCATGTTTGAATGATATAGATATGTTTAGTTATGAGAGATGAACATTTGAATCATTTCGAGTGAGTCTTCAAATAATAATTACAAATGGATACAAAGAAATGTGATTTTGCAAGCCAAGCATTTGTCTAGTTGGGAATTGTAGTTGTAGTTTGCAGTGGGGAACTGAAGATTTATTAGCCAAAATTTAAGCAACATAGACCTGGTCAAGGCTGATGAATTTGAGGGAAGTGCTGGTCTTCATAGAAGCAACTCAATGTGTTAATTCGTTACCAAAATGCTATTAAGCCTTTGCAAGGTATCTATAATGTTATGTCCAAATTAGTAGAATGTTCATCTAATTTGAATTTTTGATGAGTTTGAGTGAGATTAAAGGTTCTAGGCTGAAAAGTTTTGATGTGAGACATTTAACAGTATGCTTTTCTCTCTCCTATTAAAATAGTATATATTATCTGAAAGAATAATAACATGGACAATCAGGAATTAACTAATCAAGAGCAATTGTTTGAAAGTAAATGTTACCATTAGTGAAACCCAAAGAAGAGCAAGAGCACCAAGATCCAAGAGAGACACAAGATTTGTAAGGTGGAGAAACAAAGAAAAACCCCCAATATTATGTAGATGGCAAAAGTCTAGAGAAATTACAAAGAGAGAAAGAGAGAGAGAGAACAAGCATTGAAATGCTACAACTACAACTAGAAAAGAGAGAGGAACCTCAAATATATAGAGGTGAGAGAGGGGTTACAAAGCAACTCCCAAGTGTAAGGATACCATCTAATGTCGTATGTGGGTGCAATGTGTCACAATCCTCATATGGAGAAAAACTAATATTCCAAATATGTGGAATAAAGAAATTTAGTTGAGAGAACTCAAAAGAGGACAAAGAACTTGGAGGGGTTCCTTGGGAATATTCCTGAAAGAGACAAAGAAATTAACTTTACCAATTAAAGATTAATTCCTTACATCATCTTTTTTATTTGAAGGGACTTCTTCTGTTAGGAACTCAATATCTAGCTACTTAGTATTGACCATGAAACTTCAAGTGGCAGTGAAATTTGTCTTGTGAGGGATTTTTATTGGTTTGGAAAGATATTGCCTATGATGCAAGGTTTGACAAATGGGGCTTTATGGACTTATAAGTAGTTTTTGGAACTTTGAGAGTTTCAAATCTGTTCTTGTATTATGGCACCCTTTACAATTTGAATTTGATATGCTCACTCAAATATCTTAGCTTTGGCTACAACTATCTTAGCCTTTCCCTGTGCTGATTTCAATCTACTGTTTTCTTCCTTCAATAACTTATTTGAAATTGACACTTTGAGAAACAAGATTTGCACTGACTCGGTGAATCGTGATGTAATGGTCAGCCTAATTCGCTTGATGTTTTTTCTGATTTTTTTTGTTTGATTTTCCATTTTCCTTGAATGGCAATAGATAGCTCATAACAATGTATGACATAAATATATGAATGTAACAAGAATGAATGCAGATTACTACAGTTGATATTAATGACACAACTTACTACCTTCAATCCAAATCAAATATATTCTGAAAGACAAGCAGATTAAGAACTGAAAGGTCAAACAGAAGATAATTTCATTGATTATTCAACTAATGATGTTATTACAATGTGTTTGCATACCACAAATGCTGGTCCAGTTATGATCTGACCAATAAATGTGTGATCAGCAGTAATTTCCCTCCAAGACAGTCAACGTCACACTTCTAGTGGTCTTCAAATTAGTATGGCATTCCCTCTAGCTGGTACGACCCACCTTGGGTGTATCTCAGAGTTGTACGATACTGTGGCTGGGTTTTCTAGCATGTATGACACCCTATTTTCTGTGGAAGAATTGGTACGAAACCCTCAGATATAAGTTCAAACCTGTATGGCCCCTTTCTAGACTGGTAAGACCAGCATAAACTCATTCCATCTCACTAACAAGTGTGGCTAGCATAGGGAAGTCTGATCACAATAGTACCACTCTTAACACAATTCCTAGCTTCTATAATCGATCACCTTAAATGTTTGAAACTGCTTTATGGAAACGAACAACAAACAATGCAATCAAATTTTACCTTGGTGCTCAATCTAATCCCCAGACTGTGTATTCCAACAACACAGAGATTTCGTCCTCCAAGCCCTTGAAGATGAACTCTCCAAACAGTTTAATGATTTTTTTATTCAATCTAGCATACTTGAAATGAGCTTTCAAAAGTCTTTTATTGCATCCTCAGGAGAGCCCATACACTTTGACAACCAATGTGGGATAAATAGAGATACATTCGTTTTAAAATATACAAGTCTCCAAGTATCTCTAGTAAAGGGGAACTTTTAATATTTAAATAACTTTCCCTTTAACTTATGTCCCCATATCAATAAAGTTAAATATTTTAATTTAACTTTATAGCTTAACTTTATTGATAAATAAAAATAATTGGAATTGATTATTAAAATCTTTAGATGATATTAACAATTACTATTGATGGGATATTATCCATCATTAGCTGATGATCCTAGTTTGGCCCAACTCACTTACTATAAATAGTATGCCAAAATTGCATCCAGAGACACCTTGGATCAACCTACAATGGAAACTGTCCAGGCCAAATGGCCTTAAGATCCCTTAATTGTCCTAGTTAGCCTATGGGAATATGGAGAAATAGGCTAACGACAACATCATGCTACAAGTGCTAGAAATGGGACATTATAGTTCGCGCTTCCCAAAAATTGCTTATCCTCAAGCAATTTATGTCTTTCTTTCATCTATTCATGTGCCCATGTGGCGTCCTCAATTGGCAGATTCCTCCAATTGACCAAATTTTCCTTAATTGTCTTTTTCTTAAGTGTCCTCTCGCTAGTGTCAATGATTGCCTCTGAAACCAATATCAATTTTCCCCCTTCATCCAAGGGTGGTAACTCTGTTGATGGAACTACACTATGAGCTAGAGCCTTAAACCTGGAGACATGAAATCCATTACAAACCTTACTATTGGCTGGGAACTCTAGCTCATAGACCACCTCCCCAATGTGCTGTGAAGCTCTGAATGGACCATAAAATCGTGGTTTGAGTTTCTTAGCACCACTTTTCCTCAGTGAAGACTGTCTATAAGGCTGGAGTCTTAGATAGACTATATCTCCTACCTCAAAGTTGCACTCAACCTTGTGTTGATCAACATATAACTTTTGCTAGTTTTGCGACTGCTGGATATTCTACTTCAATGCTCTTAGGATGTCCTAACTTCCTGCAATAAATGCTTTGCCTTGGGCACCTTGCTGTCCCTGAAGAGTAAATCCATGAAGTTAGGGGTTTCATACCCATACAGTGCCATGAACGGAGTCATCCTGATAGTCATGTGGTAGGTGGTTTTGTAACAGTACTCACCTAAATGCAACCATCTGATCCACGCCTTTTGCTGTCTTGACACATAATTCTGCAGATAGCCCTCAACCCACTTGTTCACTATCTCGGTCTAGCCATCAGTTTATGAGTGATAGCTGGTACTGAAAGTGAGCTCAGTACCATTGAACCTGAAGGGCTCATGCCAAAATAAACTCAGGAACTTGCTGTCTGTCTCCCACAATGTTCTTGGACAACACATGTAGCTTGAACACCTCTCCGAAGAATAAGTCAACCACTTGTGCTGCTGTATAGGTGGCCACAATAACAAAAAAATGAGAAAATTTTGTTAACTTGTCAAACACCACTTAGATGCAGTCCTTACCCTGAACTTTGGGCAATCCTGTAACAAAATCCATCGATATACTCTCCCATTTTTGGTCTAGAATCAAGAAGGGATGAAGTAAACTAGCTGGAAAGGTATTCTTATTCTTATCCCGCTAGCAGACTGGACACTCCTTAAGATATTTCAAGACTTCATTGTTAAGTCCTTTCCATGTGAACCTCTCCCGGATCTGCCTATATGTCTTAAAGAAACCTAGGTGACCAACCCAGTGGTGCATCATGGAATGTCCTCAGAATCAACTGCTGAAGGTGTCAAGAAAGCACTCAATAAATTCTATTCTTATAGAAAATCAGATCATTAGTTACTGAATACCTATCATCATTAGTAGTGCCTTCTATCAATCCTATTTCCCACGGATCCTTTGGATACTCTGCTGCAATTTCCTTTTTCCAATGAGCTGATATCTCAACCAAGGAACATATATATGAGGTCTCTATGAGAGTGCACCTGCCACCACATTTTTCTTACTTTTGACATATTCAATGTCGAAGTCATAGCCCTATAACTTGGTGATCCACTTGATGGCACCTTCAAAATTTTGAAAGATTTTAAGGTAGCCATATTAAAAGTTTTTAAGGCAGGAAAATGCACCTCCTGAAAACTATTTGGATAAGCTTACTTTGAGGGTTGCTAGTTTGAAACCTGTTGGATTTCATGAGCAACCACTTGGGGAATATGTTGGACACCTTTCATTAAGCCCATATATCCATCTGCAAGCCCTTACAGTTAGTTCTGACTTATTTTTGATGCACCTACTTTTAGGGGTTTGCACAAATCTGCATGTTGCATGTTTCCAGAAAGTCCAAGTGGTCTACTTTGGAGGCCTATATCTTTTGCCCAGTTGTCTGTCATGTTGAAATATCCATTTCCCTATACTGCGATCATGAGAAAGAACTCACATTTCCATTTTAAGCCTCCTGTGAATTCATTTGATAAGCTTTCCAGGTCAATTCCAAAAGCAACTTATTCAGGTTTTATGCATATTCAGTGTCACATATGCAAAGTGGTCACTTTTGGAGAGTTATAACTTTCAACCTGTTACTTGCCAAGAGGTCCCAATTGTTGTTTTGTACTCTTGATGTCTTAATATACCTCCTTGCAAAGCCTCAGGTTCCCAAGACCCTATCTGATATTTTTTACAAATCAATATGAAATGCAATGTATTGTTTGTTGACAGGTCAAAGTGCAGACAGAGTGGAAAGGGGAACTTTATAGATTAAATTCTCTTACCTCAAGCAGTGTTATGAAAATCCATTTTACAGGGTGATTCTATGTATATCATTCATCATATTTGCCGGATGTCAAGGTCTCAAGACAATGTTTGATCAGTTTTTAAAGGCTGGAGGCTATTTTTTTAAATTTGGTTACCTAGCAAAATGGATTAAATTCAAGTTTTTAATAATCAGAAGTTGTGCAAATTTGAATCAGATGCATGATCAGGATGTTCAAGACATTTTATGCCCAGTTGGTATGAAATCGAATTTTTTTTTAGCTGGGCCCATATCTAGACCCAGCTTGGCTTTTGGCATTGAAATCATTTGAAATTTGCTCAAATGAAGTAAAAGGGAAAGAAATTTGTTTAAATCATATTTGATTTAAATAGTGATATCTTGCAAAGTGAAAGTGAGAAGGAAACATTGTAAATCACCTTTGTGGTTTAAAATAAAGTGAAAAAATAATAATTGAAAATTTGTTTGAATCATTTTTAAAATGATTTAAAGACTTAAGAATGGCATAAGTGAAAGAGGGATAAAAAATGAGGGACCCTTCTTTTTATTTCACATTTGGAGAAAATAATATTATAAAAACTCTAATTGTTCCAGAGGGTATAAAATAAAAAAAACAATGTGGTGGGCCCTGAGAAATGAGAGGACTTAAAATTAAAAATCCTGGAAAATAAATATTCTAAAAATGTTGGGAGGTTGCGCCCAGGAAAGAACAAGGACTTTTATAAAGCTTTTATTTTCTCACGCCATGCGTCAAATGCTTGTGTAGCCGCAATGCATCTTAGAATATTCCTGAGGCATTGCGGGATTGCAAGGAGGAAGCAAAAGGGGTGTGGTCTTATGAAATGCTTCGAAATAGGGTTTTGTGGGTAGGGCGTTGAAAACCATCAATGAATGAAAGGTTGCAGTAGTCTTTTCAAAGCAATTTTGGTGTAAGGGCTCAAAATTTTTCAAGCTAATACAATCTCTAGGGCAAGCACATGTGGATTTGCTGAATGGTTTTAGATGTTTTCAAGTAAGAAAATTCTGTGAATATAGAGCCATGTTGTAAAGATCTTTGCTAAATTCTTTGCTGTCTCCACAAGTTTGGGAGTTTAGTAACAGAGTATGGACGACTAGACAATGCATGGAAATGGGGCATGGAGCCATCAAAGCAAAATGCCTAAATGAAATGCGATCTCAAGGATGCCATGATTGCGGATTTGTGAGGAATGGACTGGTTGGAAACGCCTTTTGAAACTTTCAAGATATCGCAATCTCCAAAATAATTTGCATAAAAGTTTTTTAAATTTTTTTAGCCATGGTCAACACTTTGTTCTGCCACTGTGGAATTAGTATGAACACATGAACAATGTATATGAGTATTGGGACCGATTGCCTCAATAAATGTGGTCTCACAGCTACCAAGCTTGTAGTATACACACCAAAATAGATGTGAAAAGGTTTCAAAAGGGCTTTCAAGCTGATAACACTGGCAGTGTTGAATGCTTGATATGGACACATGAAAGTAAAAATTTGGAAGCACAGGCAGAAAATGTGAACAGATTCCAAAATAGCTTCAACAAAATGTGATCTCAGACATGTCATTTGCAGGTATACACAAAGTAGGCTACAGTTTGATGAAAGGGTCTTAGAAACTTTTAAACCAGATGGAAATGCGGTAGATGTAACCCAGATTCTACATGCTTTGCCAACATTTTTCACAGTCTGTATATTTGGTGCTGTGTTTCCAGCATATGTTGAAATAGATTAGTTGAATACGTTTTAGATTTTTTAAGCAAATGCATAGGCAGATCTTGGCACGATGTCTGTGCAAAATCACCTCAGATAAAATGTGGACTAGTGAAATGCCATGAGTGCAGAGATTGCAACACTTTATTTATTTGTTGAACAGGAAAAACTTTAAAGCAAATGCAATCAGCTAAGTAAAGCTGATAACCACAACTTTGCCAACATTCTCTGTGTTGTATAAATTGGGGGCACGAGAACAGGGCAGAGCACTTCAGATAAATGTGATCTCACGATTATCACGAGTGCAAAAGTTGCACAATAGTGTGTTGAAGAGCTTCAAAAAATCTTAAGCGGTTGCGTGGGCAGCTAATATGAAAGTCATGATTTATTAATGATTAGATATGAATGCTACAGAGGTAGCATGTGAATGTTATGCGAGAGATTAAACTTTGAGATTACTAAATACTAGAGAGCTGATTTGTTTACTTAATGAGCATATTTTCTGGAATGAGAAAAGCATTTGATAAGTGAAATGTGGCTACAACTGGAAGATGTGGGCTGTTTTACAAATGACAGAGAAGGCATTTTTGTAGGCAATAGAAAATATGATCAGGGTGTGCCATTATTTTAGAAGGATATAATTTTGATTCCAAACATTATTTCTAAATGTTTTCACTGGAAGTGAGAGATTTTAACCAAAGAAGTGAAAATCTCGTGGAGAAATAAAGGCTAAAAGAGACGTATCTTTTACCAAAGAGGGCAAAGTGAGTTACAGTATGAAACTTTCCACATAATGTGTGAATTGCAAATGATTTATTTTTCAAATGGGTCAAACAACAAGAAAGTGAAAAAATACACATACAGGTGAAAGTGAAATGAGGGATGTAGTTTTCAGTTTACCTGTAAGGTAAGTTACTAATGTTTTATATTTACACAGTTAAAGAGAGGTGTAACAAGGTTTTATATTTTATACTCACGGGATTGCAGGGCAAAGTAAAGGGAAAATAAACAAATGTTTCCAATTGCAAAGTTAGAGGAGTGCAAACTAAATGGGCATTTTATTTTGCAAAGGGGGAAAATATATTCACAAAGAGGTAACTGCCAGCATATTACAAGACATAAAGGGGATTATCTTCAGTTATAAAAGGGTATAGACAAAGGTAGTGGATCACCTAACTGTGCAAATTAGATATTTACAGTGAGATGAAAGAGAGTAGGTTCAAAGGCAGATCAGATTTGGGGGGAGGACAAGTGGTAGCTACAGGATGAATCTGGAGTTTTTTCCCTCTTTTTATTCTTTCTCTTCTCATTTTTAGGGGTTCCAAATTCTTGATGGTTCTTGTAAGAGTCTAGGTGAGTATGAACAAGTTGTAAAATCATTTTACAGAGCAAATAGCTGGTGTTAGTGTTAAGTTTTGTATAGGTTTTGAGTAAATGAGTTGTAAAATTGTTGTATGGCAAAGATAGCAGTTGAATTTAATAGAATACAATTCAGATCCAATTCTCTCCAGTTGTACAATTCTATTACATTTTGAATGAAATGAATCAAGGGTTTGTCTCATTCAGTGCACTATTGTGGTGTATGTAATTTCCTTTTCATGCTTTGATATAATGGGTCAATTAAATGCTTGAATAGAATTGCAGATTTATAGAGTTTGTGTAGGGATTTTGATAAGTAGTTTGGGTCAGGATTATTGTTGAGAAGTTTTGTAAGGCAGTAGTTTCTTAGATCTCATGCTATTAGAGAAAGTTTATCATATGTCATTTTATTTCTTATGAACTCAAGTCCCCAATGGAATAAGGCACTGATCACAGCTTGTATTGGTTTACTGTCAGTTTGGTGTCGCATTAATTTGGATCTTACCACAAAATTGTTAAACCGCGCAAAATCTTTACTTTTATGTATGTTGTTGTTATCTCATGCTCCAAGTGGTAGAGGATCACTGGGAATTAGCCATTTCATAGCATTTTCCCTCTCTGTTGAGCATTTATATGAGATTATCTGCTTTATTGTAATGTCATTTACAAGTATGGTGCATAGATCGTAAAGGCATTAAGGGATCACCCTCTTGGGTTTTGCAGAGCCCAAAGTGTAGAAGGGTTTGTTTGATCCTTGTCAGTTGGTGCAAGTCTAGGAAATTATTGAAAATTGGAGTTGGCTTCTGCATAGATAATTGACTGACAACTTGGTTTCTATTTTATAGTTTAAACCCTTTTCAAGAACCTACACCACTTTTTATGCCTATCATTAAGATCTCTCTAGTTCATGAAGTATTTTATGCTATTATGATCCGTTTTGATTACAAATCTGCCTCCCACTAGATATGATCTGATTTTGGCCAACACATGTATGATGGCCAATATTTCCCTGTCATAGATGAAGTAACTTTTCCCTACTCCCCTTGATGTCCTACACTCATAAGCTACAAGATGCTTCTCCTACATCAATACTGTACCAATCCCTTCCCTTGAAGTATCACATTGCAACTCAAATGGTTTGGTGAAGTCCAAAAGAGCTAACACTGGGCATGAAGACATCACTTGTTTAAAATGCTCAAAACACCTTTGGCTTGATTCTGACCACTCAAAAGCTCCCTTTTTTGTAAGATCTGTGAGTGGGGCTGTCGACTGTGAAAACCCCTTCACAAACCTCTTGTTGAAATCATATAATTTTAGGAACCCTTTCAGTTGAGTGAGGTTAGTAGGAGTTGGGCATTCAATGATGGCTTTAATCTTCTCCGGGTCCATCCTCACCCCATTTACACTAATAATGTGGCCATGGTAAAGAAGTTTTGTCATGCCGAATTCACACTTTGATTCGTTGGCAAATAAAGATTCACTCTCCATGATACTCAGAACCTCCTCCAAGTGTTGCAAGTGCTCCTAGGTTTTGCTAAATATCATAATGTCATCAAAAAAGATTAACACAAACTTCCTCAATTGCCTCTTGAACACTTGATTCATGGAACTTTGAAATGTGGTAGGAGTGTTGATAAGGCCAAATGGCATTACCAAGAACTCGAAGTGGTTGTAATGGCATCTAAATGCTGTCTTCTCGATATCCTCAAAACTCATCCTGATTTGGTGGTATCCTAACCTCATGTCTATCTCAGAGAAATAATAAGCTCCATGTAGTTCATCTATAAGATCATCTATCCGAGGTATAGGGCACTTGTTCTTAATAGTCTTTTTGTTCAGAGCCTTGTAGTCAATGCATATCTGCATTGTTCCGTCTTTCTTCTTCACTAATATAATTGTTGATGCAAAGGGACACCTATTAGGTCTGATGTGACCCATCTCCAACAACTCCTTAATTTCTTTCTCTATCTCATCCTTTTGTTTCTTGAGATGTTTGTATGGAGTAGTAATCACTAGTTTCGCTCGCTCTTCCAGTTCTGTCACATGCTCAATACCTCTCCAAGTGAACTCCATGGGGAATACTGTCAAATACCTTTGTGCGTTGGGATATCACCTCTCGTATATTTGGATGATAACTCTTAATTTGTTGCTCCGAAACAATAGGCATAGTGAGATACTCTACTGCCCACTCCACCTCATTGTGCCTGAACAACCTCTCCATTCTCCTAAGTGAAACCATTCTGATCCCACCATCCAACAATCCCCTTAGCACCACTTTCGTTTCCTGATGCTCGAACCTCATCTCCAATTTCTCCAGGTCAAAAGTAAAATCGACTAAGGATTTCATCCATGTTATACCAAGTATAACATCATAATCACCCATGTCCACCACATAGAAATCGCCCACCATCTCATAGCCACCAATCTGCGTATGTAGATTAGATCCTATGAGTGCTAAGAAGCTTATGTCCATTGGTTCCTATCGCTCTGAACCTGTCATGTTCTTCCATCTGTAAACCTCTCTTCACAAAACTCTCATTAATGAAGTTGTGAGTAGCTCCTGTGTTTATTAAAGAGATCACTTGTTGTCCTTGTATTATACCCCTCACTTTGAAGTTATTGCCTTCTCAGTGTTGGTGAGCCGTGCTATGGTCCTCTCATCTCTAGACTCCTCTTTTGAAGTATTTTCTTCATCGTTGCTACCTAAATTAGATTGCTATTCTCATTTCTTTGATGCCGATTCTCCAGCTGAAAAGCACTCAGTTTGCTTATCCTTTTCTTTAACTGCACACTTACGGTCCCATGGTTCTCTACAATGAAAGCATAATTTTCTTCTCTTGAGTTCATTGAATTGTTTTCTGTCCAACCAATAAGGATCACTCTGTGGCTGTTGTGATTCTTTGTGAAACGACTTCTTATCCTTATATTTCTTTGTAGGGAAACTCTTGGATTGAAATTTACTCTTTGATGATGAAGGTACCATATCCCTCGCTTTCTTGATAGCTTCCTAGAATGTAGTAGGATTGAGGCCCTTGACCCATCCTTTTGATGGATATGCTAATATGTCTATGAACAATACTGTGAGCTTTCTCTGTGAGTTATTAGTCACTAGAACTGAAAGCCTTTGGAACTCTGCTATATATGTTTTAAGTTTTCAACTGATCTCGACTGTTTAATCTAAGCTAGCTCCTTAAAATGTAACTTCGGATCCTTTTGATCAAACCTTTCAATCACTCTCTCGGTGAACTTTACATAGGAGGTAATCTGATCATGTCACATGGTGACCATGTCATGATGCCACCACTTGTGCTAATCCATCCAAATGAATCGTTGCATGCTTGACAACTTCCTCCTCTAGCATGGGATTATGCTGAAAATAAGTGTCCATCTTTTGTACCCATGCTCTAGCTATGGTCTTCTTGGATCCATCATGGTAAGGTAATGTAAGCCTGCTCACTTTCTTTTGCAGTCTGCAGGTCATGATGCTGTGCCCTGCCACTAGTACGAGGCAAATGTTTGAGTCTGACATCCATATATTCCCTACAAGTGATGGCTGCTCGAAACTTGGCTCCTCCATTCTCCCAATCCTGGTGGATATGTTCCTGTAGCTTTGTAATCTAAGTCTCATTCTCTGGCTGTACCAGATCCCTAGGTGGAAAGGTGGGTATAATTGGTCTCGAGTTCAATGTTTTCGCTGGCTGAGCTGCATGTCCAATGTTATCCTCAACAGTTCCTCCTCCATTGCCACCATTCTGTCCATGAATTCCACCATGTTTCTCTGCATTGTTTCCACCATTATTTCCTCCATTGTTTCTTCCACCATTAACATCTATGGTCATCTGTCTAGCCATCATTTGCATCATTAACTCCATCCGCTGATTCTTTTCTTGTGCTCCTTGTTTAGCCTGTTGCTGCCCCTGTACTAAAGTATCCAATAAAATTGAGAATTATCTTCCCATCTGGATCTCTTCTCTCACCCATATTGCCTATGTCTTGTTTCCCTATATGATCTGTGTTCTCTTCACTTGTAATCCTGTTTTCTTTCGGAGCCCCTTGTCCTTCTAGCCTTATTTAACAATGACCTGTTTTTGCATGTATTATAATGGTGAGTCAATGGCTGCACTCCCCAATCAGACATGCCACTGTCCATTTATTTTGTACCCTCTAGGACGGTAGGATACACTGCTTTGATACCACTGTAATGGGCAGCCTAGTTTGCCTGATGTTTTTCTGATTTTTTTTTGTTTGATCAACTCTTTTTCTTGAAACGACAATGGGTAGCACAAAACAATGTATAATGCAGAAATATATGAATGTAACAAGAATGAATGAAGATTACTATAGTTGATATCAATGACACAACTTACTACCTTCAATCCAAATCAAATGTATTTTGGAAAACAAGCAGATTAAGAACTAAAAGGTCTAACAGCAGATAATTTCATTGATTTAGTCAACTAATGATGTTATTACAATGTGCTTGCTTACCACAAATGCTGCTCCAGTTATAGTTTGATCAATAAATGTGTGATCAACAGTAATTTCCCTCCAAGACCTTCAACGTCACATATCCAGTCGTCTTCAAATCAGTACGACACTCCCTCTAGCTGGTATGACCTACCTTGGGTGTATCTTAGACCTGTACGACACTATGGCTGGGGTTTTCCAGCATGTACAATGTTGTTGGGATAATTAGTAATTGTTAGTTGTTGTCGAAGGGTTGGCGGTTGGCCGATGGTTGACACTCGCAGCCAGTCGACACCCTTATATATAGCATTGTACTTATCTTCGAGGGGGGATGTTAGGATGGGTAATATTGTTGTGGCTGTTCTAGAGATACATTGTAATCCTGTGATTAATGAATAAATCTGTGAGTTCTCTATACATTGTGCATGTGTATTGTTATATTTTACATGAATTGGTATGACACCCTCAAAGAATTGTTCAGACCTATATGATCCCTTTCTAGATTGGTATGACCAGCATAAACTCATTGCAATTCACTAACAGGTGTGGCTAGCATAGGTAAGTCAGATCACAGCAGTACCATTCCAAACAGAGCTCCCAACTTCTATAATCCATCACCTTAAATGTTAGAAACTCATTTAATGGAAATGACCAAGTTAGACAATGCAATCAGATTTTACCATGGTGCTCAATCAAATCCCTAGACTTTCTTCCAACAATGTAGAGATTGTTAAAGAGGTTTTTGTCCTCCAAGCCCTTGAAGACGAACTCTCCAAACAATTTCATAAATTTCTTATTCAATCCAGCATACTTGAATGAGCTTTCACAAGCCCTTTGTCACATCCCCAAGAGAGCCCATACACTTCACTAGCCAATGTGGGATAAATAGATATACATTCTTTTTATAATATATGTCTGCAAGTATCTCTAGTAAAGTGGAACTTTCAATATTTAGATAACTCTCTCTTTAACTTAAGTCCGCATATCAATTTAAGTTAATTATTTTAATTCAACTTTATTAACTTAACTTTATTGATAAATAAATTAATAATTGCAATCAATTATTAAAATCTTTAGTCAATAGTAACAATTATCATTCATAGGATATTATCCATGACTCACCAGTGATCTTGGCTTAGCCCAATCTAATTTACTATAAATAGTAAATATGCCAAAATTGCATCTAGACAACTCAGATTGATTTGCAATGAAAATTGCCTAGGCCAAACGGCCTCAAGATCCCCTAAATGTCCTGGTTGGCCTATGGGACCATGCAAAAATAGGCTAATGACAACATCATGCTACAAGTGCTGGAAAGGGAACATTACACGCGGGCTGAGTTAGGCTTAGCGAGTCCCAGGGGCTTGGACTCGGACTTGGCTAAGTCTGGGTGCGACTTGTTGAGTTTGACGATTGGCTAGATTCATTGAGTTTCGGCTAGTCCTGCCATTTGGATTTGGTTGGCATAATATAAGTGTTTTAAAACATGGCCATTTTTTTAAACTCACAAAATTTCAATGCTTTTTTGGTTTATGACTTGCCCACAAAATAATAAAGAATTATAACATCAATGTCCCCATCTTTGTGTTTAAGTCATTCTCATTCTCTTCATCAGAACATATACATAAAATATAACATTTAAGTATAATTAAGTTATATTTCATGTGCATATTGGCAAGATGTTTGAGAGTGGTTTCAAATCTCTAGGATTATAATGCAAATTCTAGGTTTTAGATCTTATAAATTTCAGACTTGGTTAAATTTCAGTAATCAGTTGACTCCTATCAACATTTCCTTGCTCACTCTATCTCACTCTATTTATCTCGCTTGAACTCTAGTCCTATCTCTCTCCCTATCACTCTTCCTCTATCTCGTTTCTCTACCTCTCTCTATCTCACTCTCTCCTCTCTCCCCCAAGATCTAGACCTATCTCTCTACCCCTCTCTCTCACCCTCTGACCCTTGCGAGGGATGCTACCCTCAACCTTGTTTTGGTGATGCCCTTAAACCCTCGTCAAGCTATGAGTCTAAGCAAGTATTAGTCCAATGATGAATCCTGATCATAAAAATCTACATTATACGTATCCCTTGTTGCAAGTTTCTGTATATTCATGGTTAAAAATATATTATGGTTGCTGCATCATCTAGGACCTACCTTAAACACCTTTGTAGGAAGGATGTATGCTCCTGCGAGCTATAGACTTCTAGTTATTGTTTTGATACATTTTGGGACATTTGATGTCATGAATTTCATATTCCACGAATTTTGTATACATTTGACAATATTTATACATCTGAGTGTGCTATTTCCTTTAGCTAAAACTTGCGTTTATAGTTATGTGATCGATGTATAATTGTGTATGTGATCAAATTAGCTTCTATTTGATGATGCTATTTTGTCTTTAAGGTTTATTTAATAAAGGGCACATGAAACAAGTTTAAAATCCTTAAAAATATCTAAATTTCACTTTGTTGAGTCCTCGCTGAGTTCTTTTGCCGAGTCCTGAGTCCGAGTTTGAGTCATGCTTGCCGAGTTTGACTTGATTCTGAGTCTCGTAACTATGGTTTGAATAATCCAATCCCCACTTTTGTTAATACTTGTCCGCTACCAACCCAAATCTAAATCGAAGAGATTGATTTAATGTTTGACGTGCATCACTCTTGGTAAGCATTTTTATTGGTGTCTAAGGTGATGAAACAAAGAACATTATCTAATTGCATTTATACTTTAGTTTTAATTTCATGGATTTTGTGGGTATGAAGGGTATGTTCTGCATCAATTTCCTTTCTAGTCACTCATTTTTCATATCCAAACCTCTTTGACAAATCTTATGTATTGAAGAGGTGAAAGTATGGGTGACTAGTACAAAGGAAGGCAAACACAGTTTGAGGCGGATATTCCATAGGATGTGTTGCATGACAACTATGATCAGGTTTCTAGCAGTCACGTTTTAGTCGTTTGCAATTTTACAGTACTACCTTCACTTGTTGCTAGTTAATGAAGTCTTAATTTAATTGCAATAATTTTGAATGTAATATTTAAGGAACAAATGATCAATGTTGCTCTATCAAAATACAAGGATTGCTTCCTTTTCTCCTTAAAGAATTTGGAACATTATATATTTGCTTAGTCGTTTGTTATATATTGAGATGGGAAATGTGTCTTATATGTCTTTGATCGTGGCAGACACTGAATCATGCAAATGGAAATTTTGTAATCGTTTTCAAGACAGCAGTGTACCAGTATTGGATATTCAGTTTGGTAACTGTGTATCGGGATTGAAATTGGTAAGCACATACACATGTTTACATTCTGAGAAGCTAAGTTTTTATTAAGTATCCTGGAAATGTAATGTTTACCATTTGTGAAATAGTACATTGAATTTAAAGCTGTTTGCATACTTTGCTCCCTTTTGAAAAATTGGTTTAATCGCTGATAAATAATTTATAAGTTGCTCATGACAACCTAAAGGCTAAACATGCATTTATCTCTCTAAATTTCTTAAGTTTCATGTGTTAGTCTATTTTTTTGATATGTTGGGAACACTTCTGCTTGAAGATGAATCTCAAACTTTAGCATTTGAGAAGTTACTTTGTTAGTTTTCATTTTTTACAGGAAGAAAAACAATCTCCGAATCATAAGAAATACAAAATGTACAATTAACGTCAAGTGAATTTTAGAAAGACAGACTTTTTCATAACTTTTCACATACATATATGATCAGTAATAGCAATATACCCATGAATGAACTCTAAAAGTAAAGTCCAAACTGATTAAGGAGTCAGTTTGTGGTTGATTATAATTACTTGATTCTCTTGGTGTAATTTAGTTTCATCCTCTCACTTGGTAATCTCCTTTGGCTGTTGATACCATGGTTTCTTCTGGCCAAACTTGAAGGGAGGAGTATCTACCTTTTCCTCTCTTCTAACACTCGGTACATATTGCAGCATAGTTTTTGGTTTTTGCATTGAGGGGATGCCATTCCTAGGTTGGGTTTCTGTATGGAAAGAATGTGAGCAAGCAGACCTCACACACAACATTCTGAGGATCAGGTTGGAAAGGTTAGAGAAATAAGAGTGCCGTTGGGGTTGATGGAGGATGAAGAAAACTCAAAAATACCTTCCAAAGAATCTTCTGGAAAGTTAAGTATACAAGGAAATATTTGGTTGATGTCAGGTTGCCCAGATGCATGCACGGAAAATAGCAAGTAATATTCACGCACCGCCTTGTGAAGACTAGTTCTAAAATGCAACAAAAAACAAATATGGGTGAATCATAAGGGCAAATTTTAAAAATGATAATTCTAGACAAATGCAACTGATCACCATATTGGATAGGTAAATTCAAGAGTGGCAAGATAAATTATTGCTAAGCAAGAACCTACCGAAACTAGAACTTGGAAGAATAGAAAAATGATAGAATTCCACAGTGTGGCCAAAACAGACAACATACAGCATTACATAAACTCATTGTATGCAAATTTTTCTAGAAATATCATTTTTAGCACTATTGATTGTGGAAGATTGAATTTTAAATTTTTTCATACACAGAAGGAACTTTTTCTATGAATCAAAGCTTCTGGAGAAGTTTAGAATACAGATCACTAAAAGATTGCAAATTTGGCATTCCTATAGAGGTTTAAAGATCCATCTTGTGTCATGTACTTGGAGTTATCCACATAAGGAATTATTGTTTGCAATCTTATCATTCATTCTGATGATAGGCCACAGATGTTGCTTCAAACATGGATCCAGTTCTCTCAATGCAGTTATTTCCAGAAACCTTTTTTTAACAAATTATCATTTGATGGCCAAGTCTTTTACAAAAAGAAACAAGAAAAGGAAAACAAAGCAATAATCAAGCTAGAGTGAATAGCACATACAAACAAACAAACCAGTCGGCATAAGCAAGCAAACAAATTAAATAAGCAAAATATAAACAGCAGGTGACTTGTTTTCTGAGCACTTAATCCTCTATAAACAAACAACAAAAAGAAAACAAATAATTTGGTTTGTTTAGTCTGTTTTGCAAATATTCTTAACTAGCAGACAAATTCTACTCTACTCACTCAGTTTCTTATAATGTTGTAATTGCAATGTCCCCTTTCTAAAATAGGATTTAATAATAAATAACTAAGTTGCCGGTTTGGGTTCGGGTTCAGATACAGGTTCGAAGAACCGGTTCGCCATTATGGCAAAATTTTGAAATTTAGTTTGGGTTCGTTAGTACAAAAACATTGCAGCCTATAAGCATGAATTAAGATTAGAATATCACATAATATCATATTAACAACAAAAACACCATAAACTTGTAATCATAATATCATGATCATATCATCATATACTTCAAGTTCAACATCAAGATCCAAAATATTAAAATGTCAAATGATAAATCATAACATCAAGTTCAATATCACTGTTTGAGTTTCAAATTCAACTAATGGATTAATAACATATTCTTCTTCTTCATCTTCTTCTTCTTCTTCATCATCATCTTCTTCTTCAATGGGATTAGTTGATTCACAAATAGTGCCAAGGCCCATTGGATCAGCTGCACCAATAGCATTATCACTGTCCAAGTCCTCCAATGCATCAATTGCAAGCTAAGAATTGGAAGCATCCAAATCCGCATGCTCTGCATTTACATCCCACATCTTCGTCTCCCCTTTTTTGTGTTCATTCTGCTTGTGGGAAAGGAGACGCAAGTGGCAATGCACATTTACTAAGTTCTCTGCCCTTTTTGTTTGCAACCTATTGTGCTTTACTGAGTGGATGAAAGAATATGTGTTCTAATTTCTTTCTGATGCAGATGAACTAGCAACCTATGGAGACGACAAATTAAACAATTAAAATAAAATTATTGAAGTTATAAAATTACTAGCAACCTATAAAGACAGTAAATTAATTTTTTTTAAATAAAACTTACTTGTGATATAATTTTGATTGCAAGGGGCTGCAGCAATTGGAATTGTTGGCCATGGAGGTTATCACCTACTATGAGCATCCTTCCTAAACCGATGACAAAGAGCATCATTACTTAGACCTCTTGCATTCACAAACTCTATGAACTCATCTATAATAAAATCTTGCATATCATCATCAGGAAAGAGTCTAAGGAATGCTGCCTTGTACCTATCAAAGACTTCTAAATCTCTGTATGGTGGCAGCCTTTCCGACATATCAAGATATTGGTTGGTATAATATTTTGCTGTCAATGCATAGGCAAGCAGATGTAGAGGATGTTAATTTCTAAATATAGCTAGATCGGATTCTAGCCCCACGTCATTTTTAATTAGGAGAATTAAAAAAATAAAAATCAATTAACTTAATATAGTTATTGGAGATTTAAGTAATAATTAATGGGCCCAAGTATGGCATCCAATTTTATTATTTCAAGGTCAGCCTTGGAGGCCGACCTTGCTTTGTAAATGTTTCTACCTCATATATATGAGGATTTTGAATATTACAAAATACAATCACAACAACATACTTGTGAATTATATCTGCTCAATAGCGAATTCTTCCAGCTGCTGTTAGCCGGAAAGACTATTTTATGTTATGTCATTTATTAGTTATGTGGTCCCGACGGGAATTAGTTATTACCGAAGGGCAGTTGGGTTGGGTGGTGACGTTTGGTCACACCCCATCGGGTAGATTAATATGTACCACCTACGGGTGAAGGAATTATTATTATGTGAATGTACTCATACGTTGGAATGATTAATGAAAGTATCTATTGTTCTTTGATATATTCTGTCTTTATTACATTTCCTGTACTATGTCTATGCAATATTAAGTTTACCCCAACGGAGAAACATTTGGCGCCATTGCCAAACGAATCTGGCAATTGACGGAATGAGTGGATAAATGAGAATACCATTTGAGGAGAATATCAATATGAGGACGAATGAGGACAGAATCACAAAACTTTTTGAAGAAGAGCATGCTCTGACAATCGATGATTGAATAAAATTTATGCCTAATCAATTGAACAAAAATAGAAATTTAAAGAAGTAACTTGAAGAAGAACAAGCCGTTAGAAAATCCGTACTCATATAGCAGCAAGCCGAGTGAAGGGAGAGATTCAGAAGACGTGCCGAAGGACTACCGAAGGGAGTAAGTGAAGGCGAGGGTCTGGAGGAATCTGATCGGGAGGTCGGAAGAAGTGACGAGGACCTCCTAGAGGAAACAAGTAGCTTGTTCGGGTCCTTAACCTTAACTCCACGGATGGAAGCAAGAGAAGCCCAAAGGAAGGAAGAAGAGGAAGCCGCACGGAGGGAGGCTCAGGATACTGTTGCCGTCGAGAGTATCGAAGTGACAGAGGGGCATAGGGACCACATTATCCCACTAGGCTTGGACAATTCCAGTAGTTCGGGGACATCAAGTGGTACGGTACCAAACATTTCCGGGGTACCAACGTCGACAGTACCATCCCAACCTGTAACACAACTAGTGCTGCAAACACAATCGACACCTAGAAAAGTAAACATGGCGATTAACAGAGAGAAGCTGCCAAAATTCCATGGAGATGGAAAGGAAGATCTAGTACGACATTGTCGTACGTGCGAGACAATTTGGTCGGCGAATGGAGTCGCTGACCACGTAGAATGGGTGAAACCGTTTTCGACCACGCTCAGAGGGGTAGCCATCAACTGGTACTCCGATGTGGACAAAACAAAGGTGACCACTTGGGACGACCTCAAGAAGGAGTTCCAGAAGGAGTTTCGACTCCTAAGGGATGATAATGAAACCGTTTCCAAAATATACGACACCAAACAAGGAAAGGAGACAGTACGGGCCTACGGTCGCCGACTGAAGGAGTTAGTCGAAAAAATGGATAGCTAGCCAACGGATGGCCTAAAGAAAAGATGGTTCGTGGAGGGCCTGAAATCTAACATACGGAGGAAAATGAAGATAGTGCCTCCCACCTCATACAGAGATGCCTATAACCGGGTGATGGACTTGGAGAGCGAACAGAAGACCTCCGAGAAGAAAAGAAGCAAGTCCTCTTCCGACAAAGATGACGCTTCAAACGATGACAGTGGCAGTGATGGCGAGTCGAAGAAAAAAGTCATGGCACTCCAAAAGGACATGGAGAGGATGATGAAAGAGTTTAAGACATCCAAGGGAGGCTCAAGCAAAACCGAGGAAGATGCTGTGTGGTGTACGAACTGCAAAGAAGCGGGACACACAAAAGGTTCTTGTCCGAAGAAATCCTTTTGCGACATCTGCCAGATTATGGGACATTCCACCAAAGAATGTCCCTACAATCTGAGGGCTAGGAATCAACAAGTGGTGTTTACGCAAGAGAAACATCTACATCTGGAACCGACGACCAACAAAATACTGCATCATCCAGCGGCTATAGAAATAATCGATGGGGAGGCAGAGGGAATGATGATAACAATAATAGCCGCCCTCGGATCCAGTATGATGCGAAGGGGAGACCAATGATACAATGTAGAAATTGCAACCAATGGGGACACTATGCCTGGGATTGCCAAAAGGAGGCTCCCGCTCCACAAAAATTGTGTTGGTGGTGCGGACCGGGGGACCACGAAGAAGCCAATTGCCTGAAGCCCGACTGCAACCTCCTTGATGTGGAGAGAGGGGGAGAAAAGGAGATCTTGGCAATTACACGCGCACAAACGAAGGCCACGGAGAAACAAAGAGTACTCGAGGCGAAGGCCGAGATTGAGAAGGAAATGCAGGACCGAAGGGACTCCATAGATACCTGGGACACTTCTACTCAAGCCATGGTAGAACAAAACATCTTGAGGCAGATGATGCAATTGGAGATACCGGTAAAGGTCAAGGACCTACTCGAAACAATGCCGCATCTAAAAACAACCCTATTTTTAGGACAAAATGTCGCAACAAGTGCATTTGAACGGATAGAGGTTCCTGGCGGCTCTGCAACGGACCCTGTGACGTTGGCTATAAACAGTGGGCGGAACCCTGTAGTAGTAGAGATGGGTATCTTGGGTACCATTCTCACTAACACAATCGTCGATGGTGGATCAGGGGTGAATGTTCTACTCGAAGAAACTTGGAAGAGTCTGGGGAAACCGACACTGTGGCGGCCGACCTTCAACTTACTAGGGCTGACCAACATGGCATTGAACCCCTCAGAACCTTGATGGCACAAGTAACCATTGGGATAGAACCGTTCATCTTGGACTTCGTAGTAATTCCGCTGAAGCAGATAGGGTACGATGCCATCCTAGGGAGAGGGTGGCAGGTGGCTGCCAAAGCTAATCACCAATGGGAAAGAAACATTTTATCATTCGAGAAAGGAGGCAAAAAGTTTGTTGTCAATCTCACCACGTAGATGTTAGGAGAGGAAATGGCATCCTCAGACTCAGAATCGGACGACGGAGCAGATGAAGGGAAAGAGAGCATGGAGCCCAACGAGGAAGGGGTACTAAAATTGGAGGATGATACAGACTCTATGAATGGTCTCTTCCACTGGAAAATGGAGGACTACGAACTCTTCCGACCAACATGCAATGTACTAAGTATTGAGGAAGAGCCGAAACCATTTCCCCCGGAGTACGGTGAATACAATGAAGGGGGTGCGAAAGTAAGCAAAGTCCCAACACATAAATTTGATGAGCATAATCCCATGAAGTATAAGGAGCTGTCTGTCAAACCAATGAATCTGGGCAAGGAAGAGGAACCTAAGATCATTTGTGTCGGCGACGATTGGAATTTTGAGTGGAAGACTGCAACCTTCAAAATCTTTATTCTCCTTATGTACGGGCAAGAGACCGTGGTCCCTATAGAATTTATGGTTCCAAGCTTTTGGATCGCCAATTGAAAACAGACTCGGCGATAGGGAAATCTTGAGGGAGCGGCTGCACATTCAATAAATTAGATGAAAGAAAAATGATAGCCCAATTGGCAACGAAGGCCACACAACAACAGAGAAAATATTGGCACGATAAGCACCTATGGAAGATACGTTCCTCCCGTGGAAAGCTGGTGCTGAAGTACAATGGAAAGAATGAGATTAAGCCAGGAAAATTTTGGGAAGTTGGCTATGATGGGGCTGTCAAGTTGTGGACTCTCGACGGACTGGAGATACATGAGGCCATCAATGGGTCCAAATTGAAACCTTACCTGGAGAGGATGGACTCGAGAGAAGGGACAGAGCACCCGAGAGGATGGAAAGGGACTCGAGAGGTCAGGCAGGCGACCCGAGAGCCATCCATATGGGCGACCAGAGAAGCATCCAGAAGGTAATGAGAAAAAAAAAAGAAAAAAAACAAATAGAAAAAACAGAGAATACCGTACGACACAAAACTAAAAGTAATGACTGTACGGTAAAAAGAGAAGCTAATGATTCCCATACGACATATGAGTCTGTATGGTGTTGGCGGAAGAGTGGCCAGTACAACAATTCCACATTTTGCCCCTGGGGAGAAGTGTCCGTACAGACCATACGGCCTCAGGAGAAAATTCACCGTACGACCTCGGGAGAAAGATTACCGTACGACCATTGAAAATTCATCACGTTTTTAAAAACCACCATACGACCACGTTTTTAAACCCAGTTTCGTTTCGTTTTACCGCATGGCCTTGAGGAATGCTTATATTGTTCCGTACGACCAAGAGTAGAACCCAGCATATAGAACCATTTGTCCGTACGGTCCTAAGAAAAGAAAACGCAGTTAAGAGACTCAGCTCGTACGGCCATTGGAGAGTTGGGTGGAGGTTTAAAACGTACAACCGTATGGCATTGGCCAAGCGACATTTTGTATGGACATTGAAAAGTGGAAAAGACAAGAAAAACAAGGAGAAGCGTACGGAAAGGAAGAGCATTGGCAGACGCAGAAACAATTAAAAAAACAAAAAATGATGACAAATAAAAACAGTTCCCAGTGAATAACGTATGGCACCAAAGGGATAGACATAAGCAGGCAGTGACAAAAACATAGTTATTGGCCATTTGCATAGGCACTGAAAGCGGTTGGCAGAAAGGGTATGGCATCGGAAGAAAATCACTAAAATGGTGTGCCCCATGAACTTTTGTGTGGGTTTGAAGGTGCTAATTTGGTCTTGGCGGCCCCAGGACCCCGTAGGGGCGCTGCCCCTCGACCCCCATTTTATTTTTAAGGTACACTACAACTGTGAGTTGGGGCATTGGAGCAATCAACGTAAGTATTGCATTTGTTTCCTATGGTGAGAGAGAAGTCTGAAGCCAAGCATTGGAAGGAAAGTCCTAAGCCGTAGAGGGAGATGGATTTGGAGGTTGAGAACCAACAAAGTTTGAGGGAAGGCATTGCAAGAACAAGAAGTCGTACGACACGAGGAAATTATTCAGTTCAGTTATTAGCCTTTGAGGAGTGTGACTAGTTGATGAGACCCGAAGCGGCTGCCAGCATGGAGTGTTTGCATGCTAGAGGTGGAGAGAGCACTGGAGCAAGCCTTTCGAGAGGGGTACTACGCTTTGAGGCACTCAGAGTAGGTTTTGGTTGGATGTGAGGCTGTCTTGGTGGATTCACAGAGAGCTCGGGAGGAGCTGACCACCCGGTTGGAGGCAGTAGAGCGAAACTTGGCTCAGCGTACCTAGGAGTTGGAAGCGAAAAAGGCGGCACGGGTGGCTATCGAGGTTTGATTGGCTAGGGAGACAGTATCGTTTGAACAAGAGTTAGTGGAGGCTACATTTGAAATGTGTGTTTTGGAGACAAGTTTGGTGCAGACATGGGAGGAATGTGATGTAATGGAAAAAGAATTACTCGAAGTAGTATTGATGGTGAATGCGACACTTCAGCTTCTTTAGGGACGCCCCTCCGCCCCTTCTTCTTAGTGATTTTCTTATTCTATGTAGTGTATTTCATCTCCCTTTTGTTGTGAGTCGTCGGAGACGACTTTCTTTTTGGGTGAGATGATGTTAGCCGGAAAGACTACTTTATGTTATGTCATGTATTAGTTATGTGGTCCCGACGGGAATTAGTTATTACCGAAGGGCAGTTGGGTTGGGTGGTGACGTTTGGTCATATCCCTTCGAGTAGATAAATATGTACCACCTACGGGTGAAAGAATTATTATTATGTGAATGTACTCATACGTTGGAATGATTAATGAAAGCATCTATCGTTCTCTGATATATTCTGTGTTTATTACATTTCCTATACTATGTCTATGCAATATTAAGTTTACCCCAGCAGGCAAACAACTGCCATCTGATCTCCTTTAAACAGCGAATTCAAGGCTATTATCGGAGGCTGCAAATTCATGGTGGGATTCTAAACAGCGAATCCAAGACTGCGATTTAGTGTTCATGGTGGGAGCAAATTCTGATATATGCAATCTGATATGAAGCAAGTTATAGCAGGATGCGAATATCATAAAAGCATCGTCATTGAAGCATATACATAGATCTGATTCAACTGGGCATACAATATAGCAATACATCAGGCCGCATAGATTCAGTGTAGCAATACAATCATTTGTGCGTGCATACACAAGGTAGAGATCTGATTTAGCAGATAAATTCTGGGCAAGCACATTGAACAACAGATTAGAATCGGTCTTCTACATTTGGCGAAATATTGATTTGCTTTGTGGATTGGGGATCGTGAACAAATCCACTGGGATATTACTGTGAGTCATTGCAATCGTAATTTTGAGAGCAATAAATAATTGGATTTGAATGCTGGGTTTTTCCTCCTAGAGGTTTCCTAGGGTAAATGTATTGTCTCTTGTGTTTTCTTTATTTATCTGTTTTGTTTTGATCTGATCACTTAAATTTAACATGGTATCAGAGCTTGGTTCTTACTAATCGTGATCATATCTAACCAATTATACTTTAGATTTGTTTTCTTTGTTGTTGTTTTCAAAATGGTGACAGGGCTCAGGGTAGAGGATAGATTGGAAGGGGCTGTAAATTTCACATCATGGAAGGTTCGAGTGCTCCTTGCTCTAGAGGAAAACGATCTACTTCAATTCGTGCAAGGATTGACACCTACTGAACCATTTGATCCGGATGAGTTAAGTCAAAATAAGAAGAATGTAGTGAAGGCAAATAAAATTCTAATTGACTTCGTTAAAGAACTTCTTGTTCCAGTCATCTCCAAGTTGTCTTTAGCACGTGATGTGTTCAAACAACTTGAGGGTATGTATGACATCAACAACCTAAGCAAGGCACTCACCCTAAGGAGGCATCTTCTTCAAATCAAGATGGACATGGGAGAAACCGTAATGACATTTTTCATGAGGATCGCTGAATTAAGGGATCAAATTCAAGCTATGGATGGAGAAATGGCGGACAAGGACCTTGTAATGCTAGCTCTCAATGGCCTACCTTATTATTGGAAACCATTCATTCAAGGTTTGAGTGGTAAGCAAGGTTGCACGGGTATGCGTACCCAGACCTCTGGTACATGTACCAGGTACTGGGATGCGTATCTCGTACCGGGTACTTGTTGGGGGACGTTCCCATTAGCTGGAAATGCCACATCAACATCGTCCATGAAAAAATGACAAAAAGTTAGAAAAATTGAAAAAACTGTCATGGTGGCATAAAAATTTAAAAAACTGTCATAGTGCCATAAATCATTGACCAAAATGCATAAAGCAGAGGCGGCCATAAATCATTGACCAAAATGCGTAAAGCAGAGGCGGCCATAAATCATTGTCAAACAATACGTGAAAGTTGAAACACATTGTAAAACGCGTAAGGGTTTGCACTTTGTAGAGACATTGTAAAACGGAAGGGTTTGCAGAGACATTGTAAAACGCAAGGGTTTGCAGACGCACGACTGTTTGCAGAGGCACGCCTTCTGTGTTTGCAGAGGCACGACTGTTTGCAGAGGCATGAGCCATTTCGAGCCTGCAAAAACAAAGACAAAAACAAGGTACTTTCCAAATTCGCATTTCATCCTTTCACGTTTACAATGCCTTTCGGGTTTTTAATGAATTTTTTAATTTTTTTTTGCATTGTTTGTGTTTCGTTTTAATTTTTTATTGTTTGAGTTTCGTTTTAATTTTTAAATGATTCATTGTTTCCTTTTGTTTTTGATTTAATATGTTATATATCGTTTAATAATTTTTTAATATACTGTTTAAAATTTTAATAGTTTTTAAATTTTTTTAATATACATAATACTGTCTAAACAACATATTACATCGACAAGAGCTAACAATATGCTCTTGACAAATTTTTTAATATACATATTACTGTCTAATGGTAGAAACATTACATCGACGATACAAATGAGAGCTAAATTTTTTAATATACATAATATTGTTTAAACTTTAGATATAAAATTAAATATAAATAATAAAATAATAAAATATGATGTCAAGAAACTATAAGTATTTAAATTTTTAAAATTAAAAATATTATTGAAATAGACAATAGAATGCATATATTTTTAAATTTAAAAAAAAATTTAGACAATGAGAAATATAAAAAAATATGAACTGACTATGCAATAGCAGCAATACAAAGCTAATTTTTTTTCATTGCATATTTAAAAAATACAATATGCTCTCTATTTAGTTTACTGTTTTACACTAATGCTCTAATATTTTTTTATTTTTCCATGTAGATTCTTAGAATGTTGGGTGGAAGAAAGCAAGGGTTGTATCCGCTATGGAAGTATGTTGATCATGTTGCAGGGCTGAAGGGTTCAGGTGGATCAGTTGATGTCAAATGTAAGCTTTGTCCATTGGGATGGAAAGGTTCTTATACAACGGTGAAAGCTCATTTCCTTCACATAAGTGGGGTAGGTGTTGAACCTTGTTTAAATGAGGTGGAACGTTATGATGCTGTGAGGGAACAAGAAAGGGCTGAGGGGAAAGTTGCTAATAAGAGCTGTCATGCTTCAACAACAGGGCCTAATCAGAGTCAAAGTAGAGATTCAGATGTGGATGTCTCATATACAGATGTAATAGCAGAACATGCTCGCAAGAGGCCAAACATTGGCAGCTCAAACCCCATTGGAAGATTGTTTGATGTGCAAGGTCGAGATGCAGTTGATGCAGCAATTGCACGATTCCTTTATGCAAATGGAATAGCATTTAATGTTGCTCGCTCCCCTTTCTACACTGAGATGGTCCAAGCTATCCATAATGCACCAACAGGGTATAAACCACCTGGATATGAAAAGCTCCACACTACTTTACTCGATAAAGAAAAAACACGATTAGATGAACAAACTGCACCAATGAAAAGAGTGTGGGCTACAGAGGGCTGCAGTATTGTGATGGATGGGTGGACAGATGCTAGAAATTGTCCATTGCTTAATATCATGGTAACATGCAGCAAAGGGCCTTATTTTTTGAAGGCAATAGATTGTTCAGGGCAAGAAAAGAATGCAGAATTTCTACTTACCCAACTATGTGAGGGCATTGAGGAGGTGGGGGCTACACATGTGGTCCAAGTTGTTACTGATGCTGCCCCTGTTTCTAAAGCAGCAGGTATGTTGGTGCAAAAAAATTACAAGCATATATTTTGGACACCGTGTTGTGTGCATTCGTTGAATAATGCACTCAAAGACATTGGCAAGTTTCAATGGATTATAGATCTCATAGAGAAGGGTAGGAAAATACAAATGTTTGTATGCAATCACCACCACACACAAGCCATCTATCGTAAATTTGCCAAGAAGGAGCTACTCAAACCTGTTGATACACGTTTTGCATCTTACTTCATTCTTCTTGACCGCCTTTGTGAAGTCAAAGGAGCTTTGTGTTCCACAGTTGTTAGTGATGCATGGGCATCTTGGAAACAATCTACATCAGATATTGCGGTTGAGGTGAGAGGTATGGTTCTTGATGAGCGTTTTTGGGCTGATGTAAAATTTGTTGTGGACTTTATTAAGCCCATATGTGAGCTGATCAGATTTGCAGATTCAGATTAGGCATGTTTGGGAGAAATCTATGAAGCAATAGATTCCATGTGTGAAAAAGTCAAGACAATAACTGATGCAAAAGATTCTTCTCTATATCCTTTGATAGAGGAGAAATTACATGGAAGATGGAATAAGCTTAACACACCTCTTCATTGTGCTGTGTATGCTCTTAATCCTAAATGGTATGATATACAGGTGACTAGGAAGAGGGCTCCACATCAGGATAGAGAGGTAATGAAAGGATTCTGGGCTGCGGTAAAAAAGATTTATGGCCGAGGTGAGGATGCTTTAGTTTTGAGAAGTCAATGGAATAAGTTTTCGCGTGGGCAAGGTGATTTTGGTTCTATGGAAGCTTTATATGATGTGAAAGAAAAGAAAGACCCTATAGAGTGGTGGTGGAACCATGGAGGTGAAGCTCCTGAATTGCAATCATTTGCAATAAGATTGCTCTCACAAATAGCTAGCTCTTCATCTTGTGAGAGAAATTGGAGTACTTATGGGTTCATTCATTCACTAACGAGGAACCGGTTAGGGTCAAAGAAAGCAGAGAAATTGGTGCACATTCATAGCTCACTCCGTCTTCTCTCTCGTATAGATCATGGATACAATGAGGGTGCTTCATCAAAATGGGATCAAATTTCACCTGATGGAGAACTTGCTGCCCTCGTGGATGGAGAGGTTGAAATAGATGGCCTTATTGACTTACCCCCTGTTATTCTACCAATAGAGGAACCTGAGCTCGAGAGCGATGACTATTTGGACAGCATCATAACTAAGGACCTTGATATGGATGAACAAGGCATAGAAGACTAGATAGTAGATTAAGATGTCTGATTTTTGTTTCAGTTTTTCATTTCCATATCAGCTTGATGTTTATCAAGCTTAATTAAATATGTAATCAGTTTGAAACTTTGATACAATATCGATTAACAATACAAACTACTAAATTTTTTCTGATTTTCATTGTTCAAGTTAGAATTAGAAGTTTATCATTTGCAGTATGTTGTTATAACTTATATGATTTATGATCTTCTTGTTCATATTTTATTTTTTAAAGTTTCCCTTCTTTGTTATGAATCTAAGATTCTAAATTTTAAACATTCAATTTCAGATTTTCAGATTTCTTGTTTTGAAAGCTCAATGCCATGACTTATGACTCATATTTTTCAGATTTTCTATAAATATTAAAATTATATTAAAAAAAAAATTAGCCGTACCCCCGTCCCCTATTTTGAAAAATGCCCATACCTGTACCCATACCCAAAGTACCCAAGTACCCCCGTACTCGTGCAACCTTGGTGGTAAGGTATTCTTCCTTCTTTTGATTGTCTTAGAGTTGATTGTATTCAAGAAGAATCTCGTCTAAATGCTAGAGGATTTAAAAGTTCTTCTCTACATAACCAAGTTCTTGCAGCTCAATCCTTTAAGAAAGGTGGAAATTGGAAGAACAACTTTAAAAGGAACAACGATTTTAGATCTTAAGAAAACAATGATTCAAGGAAGAGACCTAAGGCTCTTTCTCACATTCGCTGTTTCAGATGTGACAAATTTGGTCACTACGCCAAGGAATGCAAGATTCAATGAAATCATCAAGAAGCACACATCAATGAAGTTGATGATAAAGAAAACAAAGAAGACTTTCTTTTCATTTCTGCTTTATCTAGTAATATCCCTACTGACAGTGACACTTGGTTGATTGATAGTGGAGCTTCTAGGCATATAATAGGTTATAGGAATCAACTTATAGATTTGACTGAGAAGGAATCAAATCTTCACGTGGTCATTGGAGATGATGCACTATACTCCGTAAGAGGTTTTGGTAACACAACTCTCAACTTGGATTTTGGTATTTCATTACAGTTATTTGATATCTTATTTGTTCTCGGAATTAAAAGGAATTTGATTTATATTTTTGCTCTAGAAGATAAGGGATATCAAATTGCATTTTCTGAAGTTTGAGTTTTAGCCCGGCCTAAGAAATCTAACTTTAAATCTGCTAGAGTAAATTGGTAGAAGATTTGAAAGCCCCTACAAGCTTTCAGCTTGTCCATTTCAGACTCTTATTAGTTCTTCAGCTGAGTCTAGTGATCTATGGTACCAAAGACTTGGTCATCTTCATTACCATGCTCTTCCTACTCTTGAAAAGATGGTCAAAGGTATGCTTAAACTTAGTCATGTTCATGATGATGTATGCAAAGGATGTGCAATAGGTAAAAACATTAAAAGTTCATTTCAGAAAAGTGAATCTAGATCTTGTTGGGGTATGAAGCCCAACGGTTGCTCTTTGTCTTTTCCTTGTTGTCCATTCGACTTCATCATATCTTATGAAGAGTCTCCTTTGATAAACTTATATAAGACTGCTGTTGTAATTGATTACTATCAAAGAAGATAATAATAAGATTTCTCTGCAAGTGTGGATGTAGGCATATTTGCTGAACCACGATAAATCTCCGCGTTTATGTGTTACTCTGTGTTTTCTATTGTTGTTTGAATTTCTCATTTCTTTTCAACTTTCACAATTGGTATCAGAGCAAGGTAATAAATTGCTGTTGGTGATTAAAATTCCGAAATCATGGAAGAGCTGAAGGTACAAAAATTCTCAGGCAAGAATTTTAGTCTATGGAAGGTGCAGATGGAATCATTATTAATTAAGCAAGATCTTGCACTTGGTTTAGAGGGGAAAACAAAGAAGCCAACTTCGATGAAAGATGAACATTGAGAGACCATGGACAAGAAGGCGAGGGCATTGATATTTCTTTCGTTATCAGATAATGTTCTGTTTAATGTTACAACTTCAGTAACAACGAAGGATGTATGAGATAAATTAGGCAGCACATATGCCATGTCTTCAGCTGCAAACAAAGTTTTTATTATAAAAAAACTTTACAAGCTCAAAATGAGGGAAGGTACAACCATGGCGAATCACCTCAACGAATTCAACACCTTAATCAGCCAAGCAAATTCGGTTGGCATGACGCAAGATGATGAGAACAAAGCTGTCCTACTCTTATGTTCTCTACCAAATAGCTGGGATGGTGTTGTTATAGCCATAAGCACTACGACTTCAAGCTCTAAAAAGTTGGCTTTTGATGAAGTTTCAGCCACGCTTCTCAATGAAGATATGAGAAGGAAGAACGATGAACCTTCATCCGGGGAAGCCTTGATGGTTGTAAGTACCGATAATAGAGGAAGAAGTCAAAACAGGGGTAGGACATTGGAGATCAAAATCTGCACAAAGATCAAAGTCAAGAGGACATAATGGTGATTGTTGGTTTTGTGGGAAAGCTGGTCATCAAAAGAAAGACTGCAGAAATTACAAAAAGGCTCGAGAGAGTACAGGACAGCGAAGCAAACACGGCTTATGATAGTGCAGATAATGCTTTGATATTATCAACAAGTGAAGCTGCGTCAACTTCATGGGTTTTGGATTCCAGTGCATCATTTCATGCCTCATGCACGGATCTCTTCACAAATTACCAAGAAGGTAACTTTGGAAAAGTTTATTTAGGTGATAATAAAGCTTGTGAGATTATTGGCAAAGGGGATATTTTGCTATGTTTAAAAGGAGGTGTTAAATGGATGCTTAGAGATGTTTGTCATGTTCCTCAATTGAAAAGAAATTTAATTTCAGTGAGTCAACTCTACTCTCAAGGATTTCTTCTCTAACGGATACATGGAAAATCACCAAAGGTTCCATGGTTATTGCAAAAGGGGATAAGATTGGTAGTCTCTACATAGTAGAAATTGTTAGCAATTTAAGTTGTCATTAGTGTAAATTCACAAACACCATGCACCAGTAAGGGCTCACTGGTCACTCACGCTACTTAGAAGACACCGGTAGACAAGAAACAGAGTGTGTGTACCGGTAGATGTAAGCACCGGTAGAGGTAGACTGATCTAAGTACTCAGTACCGGTCTTATAAGTGGATATAGAGATGAACCGAGTATAGGATGTACCGGTCTAACTGCATAAAGATCTGATCCGGATTCTGCAGAGTAGCTTGAGTTAAAACCGGATTATACGGGACGTCCACCGCTCCGAAGTGGAGTTAGCTTTATTTCAACAGATGTTCTAAAGGTAAACTCCAGATCATAACGCATAGCTTTTTGCTAGTTGCATGATTTATTGTTGAGTTTACAGTCTGGCGGTTCTATGAGTTAAGGGTTTCATTACGGTGAACTCTTGTATAAATACAGGTCATAGGACGCAAGAAAAAAAAGGTTGTTGAGAATTGTTGAGTAAACAGAGTAGTGAAGAGATATCTGTGTACAGATCACAGTCACCAGAGGTGAAAGGCAAAGAGGTATAAAAGATTCAACAGCCAGGCAAACCGGGAAGAGATCAACAGGTATGATCTAATCAGACAATCAGTGTCATAGAAGATCATTGCTTTTGTAAAGTGTGAAAGCAAGTTAAAATCCCTTTATCAGGGTGAACCTAATAGGCAGAATCTTGAAAAGAGAAATTAACAATACTCAGAATGCCCTTTTGTCTTCTTCTCAGCCTTCTTTTATAGCCTCCTGCAGAACTTTCTAGATTATATCTTTTAAAATCACTTTTAATAATATAATATTCCTTTTGTACTTTAGCTGCCACAAAATATAATATTATTTATAAAAAATCATTATATTTAGTAATAAATATTATGTGCACTTTATTAATAAAATAGTTTTTTTGAGCAACTAAATATTAAACTATTAAATTAATTTGATTGCTCAAAAAGGGGATCTAACTCTTTACCAGCTGCGACACCCTTAATCTACCTGTATGGCCAGCATAAATACATTTTGCTTTCATATTTGTTATTGAATATTATGCAGTATCTTTTCTGGATGTGATTACAATTTATATTATGCTCCTGGCAGATCATGAATGTGGTGATCTGAAACAATAGATTAAATTGTATTCTATATGTTGCGGCTTCTTCTAGATGTGGTGATTGAATTACCAAATTAGATTAATCTGTTTGTTGTGGTGATTTGAGTTGTCATTGCTGTCAAGGGTTAGGGTAACATCATTTATGATGTCTGCTGTTATTGGTTTAAAATCATCACTTGTACATAATTATGATTTTTATAAGCTGCCGTTCGATTAAATTTTGCTGTATTCTGCTTTCATATAATATCTAGGGTCTGGTTTAGCAATAGATTATTTCATATCTCATTCAAATATTCAGTAATACTCATCATCAATTCCTTTAATTGCATATTGCTGTGTAGGGTTTTGTAAGTATTCAATTCCAGGTTCTTATACAAAAATATTACAAAAATTCATCCAGGGTTGCTCTTAGCATTTCCTTTCAGTGTCTCAATCATAGACTGGGCAATTTTTTCAAGCAAAAACTCATGAATTTTACTTGTGTTTTTGTCAAGATTGTCGAAACCTTGTGCAGCTTGCCATCACTGCCCCTCCAATCCGTTGGGCTCCCACTCCGAAATCCCCATTAGTTATTGGGATCTCTTGTCATATAAAAACTTTGATTACAATGAGGGCGTCTGGGAGTGGAGACCAGAATTGAGAAGCTAGACAACTAATAGTATCACTATCATAATATCAGTGATCAATGATGAAATATCATACTATCAGTATTAAGGATTCAAATGTGATTAGCAGAAATTTAGCACCTCTCCCAAAGTTTTAACTTTTAACTAGACTAAGGAAGAGGAAGATGTAAAATGTTGTAATATGCAATTTCTGAATTATGACAAATCACGATGATGTTCAAAGGCAATCATCATGAATTCATAATAGTTGTCAGCTAACTATTATATCAGGATTTCACATGAGGATGCAATTTTGTACACAATTTGCATCCAAATCAATCAAATTAAATAGATAACACTTTTTTACTCATTTATGGACTCGTTGGATACATCTTGTCATTGAATTTTGAAAAAGAAAAGTGTTTCTTTGAACTTGAAGTAATTTTTTAAGTTGCCGAGTTTTTGTTGAGTGTTTGCCTAGTTTTAGTTGAGTCGTGTTTTTTGGGCTTTGTGGGTTTTTGCTGAGTCTGAGTTTTCCAACTATGATTTCAATAATCTAAAAATACAAAAAATATACACTTACATTCAATAGGCTCGCCTACATTTTGGTCTAACACAATGACAAATTAGGGATAAAACTCTAATATCAACACTTACGAATTTTGAGTTAATTAACCATGATTGATTAATGAAGTTTGTCAAATTTATTGATTGTTCCTCGTCATTTGTATGATATCCTTATGTTGTATGTATGTTTTGTGAAGGAACCTTCCCTGCACTTGTTGAGCTCACATCATTCTTGAAGAATAATGTGTTACTACAATTTAGGATTTATGTAAGACTTGTCCATTTCATCATGTGCACTGTGTATTGCAATATGTGGAAGTGAGAGATGAAAAATGAGAAAATCTCTGGTTGGATGTGAAACAATTCCTTGCCCGTCGAATTTTGTAATACTGGAAGTTCCACTGTATTTGTAATATGTGTGTCTAATGTTCAAGTATTATTAACTTCTTACCAATGCACATTCCAAGGACATCTTTTTTAACATCTGTCTTATTTTTTTTCTTTGAAAGTTAATTCTAGTTTGAGTCTATAATAAAGTGCAAGAAAGATTCAGTTTGCTTTTCTTCCATAAATATTTTACTGTAAATCTATCTAAAAGGAAATTTTTTCTGCAGTAGATTTGTATCAGTGTAGGCACCTATATGTGCTTTTGCAGTCTTGACTTTGCTTGTATTTCAGAGCATATCTATGATCAGGTGTACGTGACATATCTTGGTACCGTATCAATAACTTGTATAGTTTGGAGGTCCTGCAGGTGGCTGCATATGCTGATGGTCATGCAAAGGTCTATGAGTTACTTGATCCTTTGGAGCTTAAACGATGGCAACTCCAGGTAAAGTAAAACATGTATTTTTAGTATAGTATGCTATACTTACATGTTTATTATATGATGACTTTTGCAATTATTTTTTGATTTTGAAGTCATTGTTTAGGATATTGCAATTAATATTCCTATAGATTTGCATGCATGCATATACTATTCATATTAGACGAAGGATTGGAACTGAGCTTGCTAATGTAATTGGTGATTTGGATTATTTCTTTTTAAGACGGTTCTTATAGTTGGCTTAAAATCAAACCTATATCAGTAGTTTGTTATCATTATTACGGTTTGTTCTCCTTATCCTAGGCACCTATGCATGTGATATGTGATAACATATATTAGAGCCAGAGGTATTAGTGTACAATGAACTCCTATTCCCAGACTTGGTCACTTTTATTTTTTTATGACCCTTTCTCCTAACTATAATGGATTCCAGAAACTTGAAATCTCTAATCTTATATGTATATATTGAATGTTTATTGTATGAAATGCAATACATCTCATTTCTAGAAAGATATGATGAGAAAGCTGTATCTTGTAAATGTGTAATGTCCCCTCTCTGAAATAAGATTTAATAATAAATAATAATAATAAAATTAAAGTGAATAAATAAATAAATAATAATAAAAATATAATATAATATAATTACATGTTGTATATCTATATCCTCTATATTTACAGAGCGATATCTATTGCACACATTGTCTTAAGCAGTGCAGAAACAGTGTCTATATAGTCATATTATTGATCAAGACAATCTTCTTCATAAGACAAGTATACTATCAATCAACTTAAGAATCGTACCGGAATTACTGTTTGACAATTTTGTGAAGTCTCTAGAAGAGACAAAATTGCAAAGTGTGTTGAAAGATTACTGTTGCTAGATAGTCAAAGATATCTATGGATAGAACATCCAGCTCTTATGATTTATTCATTGTCTGAACTATAGAATTGCCACCTTACTTGCTGACTGTCAGACCAATCTGTGCATTGCACGATACCAGGATTGGTCAATGGAATAATCTGAAGTTAACTATAACAAAGCAGAGTTTTAAATCTTCAGCCCGAGAACTATTGCACTGAACAGAAACTAGGGAGGACAAATAAACATCTATAATATTCTCAGGAAGGCATTGACGTGACAGAGAACAATATGGTATGACTAATAATCACTATCACAGTGTAATATGAGTTTCTGCAGCATTATGAAGAAGGTAAAATACGAATATGTAGTGGCCCATATATATTAGAGAGAAAACTGATTAAGAGCGTAAAATCCATCATGAATTGAAGAAATGGATCAGTGATCGGTAATAACAAATGGGCTGTTATTAGCAATCAATTGATTGAAGAGATGGAGTACGGAATGCTTGTTGTGATACTACATTTAGTATATTGATTTCATAATACTCCTAATCGCAAATTAGGATAACAAGTGGTTATGCTATTATGTTATGAAGAGACACCGGTTGTCATAGAAGGATACGATATGTAAATCATGATTATGGATGGACATGTCTGTTGGTTAAGAAGCGACTTGTCATTTCAAGACATACGACGTAAGAATGCAGTCTCCATCACCTACGCAGGCATGGAGGGATTGGAGATTAGCAAATATATTTGATACACATCAGTAGGATGAGATTAGAAAGGAAAACAAATCATATTCTATTGCTGACAGGCATTGTCTGACAGCATAGTGATATGCTGTAACTTATCTATAATTCAATACTGATCTACAGTTTATTATATCAGAATGCTATTAGAAGTAAGGGGCCAATATATACTGTAGTATTGATATTAGTTATAATAGTGAAATCATACATACATACATATATAATTATTCTCATCATATATATATATATATATATAATTGGTGAAGTAACAAGATTTACATTAGTAATTCTAGTTTATATAGTTGACTACATAATTATTCACAATCCATTGAAGTTAGTATATTCATAAGTTATAACCTATTCTTTAATATCTTGCTATAACCCCTTTTGAGGACAGATAGGTTGGAGGGAATGGCTGGAATAATTCCTCACTAGGTGGGTGGATTCCAAGAGAGGCTAAGGCATGTATTTCTGAAAACCCTGAGGGCATAGTCCCAAGATGGGTATGGATGTGTTCTAGAAACCTTGAGGGAATCCACTTGTAGATTGGTATCCAAGTGCTCTATGACAAGTACTCCTTTCGTCCTCCTTAGGGTTGAGTTTGGAGAGAAGTAAGAAAGTGGGTTTGAATTTGTTAACTATCAAATATATTATGTATTTTTCATTGTTTTATTAAATTAATTTGATTTAGATGCACAATCCAAACCCTAGTTGAGAATATTAGGGTAAATCAAGTAAAATCCTAGTTGGGGACATTACAAATGGTATGAGAGCACACTCCTTCCATCCCGCAGGACAAACCTACCATAATTGCCATCTATGTAGGGTTAACTATTTGCCCCTTTTCGTTAAATAAGTTAAGGATATAATCAAGTAGGCCAACATTACGTCTCTACATGTATGTGCCTTAAATATGCTTACCCTAAATGTATTTTATTATATACTCTTCGTGTGAATACCTTCTGTTTGTTTCACACATGTTTACTCCATGAGAACATTCCTCATGTATGCTCTGTGCATTGATTCATACATGTATTTATTGTGTGCTTCATGCCTTACATACTTGGCGTGTAATTAAGTGTATTGTCTCATGCTTTAAGTGTCCGACGTGTATTTATTATGCTTGACAGGTATGCTTCATGCCTCATGTGTGCATTTTATTTGCTACGTGTATTCATGGGAATACCTTTTCGTTTCTATCATTCATAGCTTTAATGTTCACCTAAAGTGGTTGGCCATAATATTCCTATATGGGAGGAGATATGACCCATGCTTAGGCATTGCTTGAATGAGAAGACAGCCAGTTCTGAAGTCTATTTAGTCTTTGAAGATGGCATTGTTTTTAATTGGCCAAGTTTCTCCCTTTCAATGTCTTGTGGGAATTGACTGTAATAGAATGACTTCTATGCTCTTCAGGAAGCTCATCTAGCTTGGCAGGTTGGCTAATAGAGATGGCATGAAAAATAGGTGTCTGAAATGGGTCTATCAAAATAAAACCCTATAGTCCTAAGATGTCAATAACATTGCCCTAAGCTTCAAATTTTACTATCCAAGTTGAAAACCCAACCTAATTGTATAGAACCTTACTCATTTTTGTTGTCAAGATAAAACCCTAAGGAAACACATGTTGGGATGTGCTAGAAAAGGTAGTCACGAGGCTCATTAATTCAAAACATCGCGGGATAAGATTGAGGCTGGGTAAGAACAAAGAAGCTTCTTCAATATTTGGAGGGAAATCAGAATTTTGGGCTCAAATACGCCAAGGAAGCAAGTTTTGGCCTATTCGGATATTCAGGTTCACAATATAAGATGATAATGAGATGGGAAATCCATTTTAGTTTTCTTGTTAAGTCTAAAGTTAGCAATTATCACTTAGAAATCAAATAAGTAGGAAAATAGGCTTCAACAACACTACTCATGTTAGACAACACTTCAGTAATCAAGATGGAAAGTGATCCAATCTTTCATGATTGAACCTACTGCCGAGCATAGCACCAAATTCTATTTGTAATGACATTATGTGAAAGATGGTTGTGTTTAAGTGATCTATTGTTCAACTACAAATCAGCTAGCACATGTCTTAAAAAAAGTGCTTGGAAGAGAGAAATTTGAAAACTTAGACCCATGCTTGGTCTCAATATAACTATAGCGGTTTAAGGGGGTGATGTCATATTAAATGAATATTTTGCATAGTTGCACGGAGATGGGGCTATTTGGGTACTTTAGAAACGGTTACGGCTATTTTTCCAAAATAGGAGAATGGGGTACTTGGAGATGTCAATTTTTTTAATATAATTTAATATTTTATGGAAAATCAGAAAATATAATGACATTGAGTTTTCAAAACAAGAACAGTAATAAAGTGTACTATCAAACATTAACTTAGAAGATTAAGTTTTAAGTTTATTCATTTAATTATTTCTTGCTTTTATTATTTGTAATTTTTAATATTAAAAAATAATAATATAATATTTATTATATTTTTAATTTTATAATGGTATCAGCTGTTGAGATACCAAAATACATTATATTATCTGATTTTTAATCGGCTAATATAATGTATTTTGGTATCTCGACAGTCAATGTACCAGATACAAGGATTCAAAACACAGAGTCAAAGCATGGAAAAACCATATGTAAATGGAAAAATACTGGAAAAAGTGTAAGATGCAAATCATAAACTAGGTAGAAACGCAAACAGACGCAGTTGATAGGAAAACCAAAATGGAATGCATACTGGAAAAGTACGTACTGTAAAAACGCATGGAAACATAGTCGACTATTTGGTCTCCGTACTCAACTTGCGCTGTTTTCAATATGAATATAAATAGAGGCAAAGAATAAAGTTACACCATCTTCAATTTCTGTAGACTGCAATCTTGTTCTCTTCCCCCAGCTTGTAAATCCCTTCCGTAGATTTTTACTATGGTTGGGTAAGTCAAATTTAGGGTTTCTTTTGTCATTTTCCGCTAGTGGACTAATATTTTTTTGGTTTTTGGTTTGTTTTCCTGGGTTTTTATCGTTATCCATACCCCTGCAATTATGATATTTTGTACTTAATCCTTGGTGTTTTTGCAAAATTTGAACAATCATATCGGAAATGAATTATAAAGTCATCATGAGATGATTTGAATATTCATTCTTGTTGATATATTTGTAAATTGCTTCTCATTTTAGAAATATAATTTCAGGTTTGTATATCTGTTCCTGTCTTAATATTTTTTGATTTACTTGGCTTGGCGCATATTTGGAAAATTGTTCATTGTTCTAGGTTTTAGGAGCAGATTCAAATCCTAAGTAGCTTTCCATGCTAATTTGAAGAGAGTAATTTCTTAGGTACTTGATTTTGTTTTGTGTTCTCTCGAATTAGACTAATATGTTAACAATGCAGAGCTTCATTTATTGGATGTATTTGATGACTTCGTTGTGATCCACCTTATTTTGTGGATTCTATTTTTGATACATGTTGGGTAATTGTTGGAGACACTCCTATTTTGATGAACCTCCCTCTTTTGGATGATCCATCTCTATCCATTGGTTCTTCCTTGATGGCAAATTTTCCATGGCTTGTTTCTAGAATCTCTTCACCACCACAATTAGAGAACACTAAACTAGTATTTAATACTTTATTGTTTTTCCATCATAGCTTTTTTTGGAGTGGGAAGACTCTTAATATTCACCTCTGTAATGTCCCCGTTTTTTTCAGGCTCTTGGGATTAGCCTATCATGTGACCCTCGTAAGCTGATGAGGATGGACAGAGGGTCTCTTTCAGTGAGCATCTACTTCAGGATTCAATATGCTTTGGTTTGGCGTCATTCGGACTTCATTTGCTATAGTTTTGCCACGTTTACTATTTATAGTAAGCCTGATGTTGTTCGAGAAGGACCCTTTCTATTTTTGGAAAGTGCATTTGGTCACATGGGGAAATAATAGGTGTGACTCTTATTTCAGACGACATATTAAAAAGAAAAGTATTTTGGGAGTTATTGTTATTTTGGTGGCCAAATTATTATTAAATCATTAAATGACTTATGATAAAGTTATAATTTAACTTTATAATTTCACTTAAGTTGAGGGTTGAGTCATCATGGGAAGGGGCCATTTATTTAGTTAATTTATGGAAGCCTAAGCCAAGGTATTAATTTAAAGTATTGGAGTAAATAAATTATTAAAAGGAAAAGTATATCTATTTATCCCAAATTGGTAAGAATTGTGTTTGAGCTCTCACAAGAAAGAATAAAAAGGGACTTGAGAGCTCATTCTAAAACATCTATTTATCATTTGATAAAATTTGGTTGTGAAGAAGATGGCTAGGGTTTGAGGACTGATTCCTCTCTTTTGGCAATTTGAATCATCATTGATTGATGGTGAATTTTGCAAACTGAATTCTGAAAATTTATTTTGATTCTATGGATGCAAATTTGGTGCTGTTGTATACCAAATTTGAAGAGAATTATTAAATTGCTGCTGTTATAGAGGTATACATAATTCTGGTTTGATTTTCTCAGAATATCTCATGTTCTTGGAAGGCTATTGTATCTTCCTATCAACCATGTTTGCGTTGTGAAGGCTGAGTTTGTTTCCTAAAGGTTGCACCACCTTTCCAAGACCTGCAATTCTTGATTGGAAGGCTGCGACATTTAATTGGGAGTCTGTGTTTCTTTTTGTGGGGGACATGTGCACTTGCCTTGGCTGCATCACCACTCCTTGGGGCTGCGTCCTGTTTTGCAGAGGTTGAGACAAGTTTTTAAGTGGCTGCGTGGCTTGTTAAGGAGCCACGATTTCTACCTTATTGGCTGCGTCAACTTATATGAAGGCTGTGATTCTTACTAATAGCTATACCAAATGCCAGGTGCTCATTAATATTGTATATGTTTGATAATAAATTCGGGCACTTTAATGTTTTCATATTTCAAAGAGAAATTAAGGTAGAATTTGCTGTTGGACTATTACTTTTTATTTTTTGAAAAGTTATTCAAAAAATCATATATTATCAAAACACAAAAAACAAAACTCGCAAACAATCCTGGAAAAGTTATCTTTCAGCATAGAGCCAGGTAGGCTCTTTACAACCTCTTACTTCGTCACTTCCTAAGGAAGGCATGCTATTTGATGTAAGTTGACTATTTCTAACATTCAATATTTGTCAAAATTCATCATGCAGCAAATGGTTGCATCAATTGATCTCTCTAGACCCATAGAGGAGCAAGCCCACTTGGTTTTGGCATCTTTACTAAATCCTTGAATTAATATGTTTATTTTCAAGCATTGCTATGGGTCAAGTAAGTTATCGTTGGGGGTACTTAAGTGCTCCTTGATTGAGATCATTGTACATGGATAACTTATTAACTAGGCTTTGTTGTTGGGACTCAATTTTAGTTTTTTGATGTCTCTTTTTTTTATCACAATCTCCATGTTGCAATTAAAGAGGAATGCTAGCTGGGTCATGTACCCACTATGTACCTAGCTTATCTAGCTAGATAAGTTATCTTAAGTTAGTGTTGGTTCATTATTAATGTTTTTGCATTTAGTTAATTATGTTATTGTACTCTATATGCACCTAGGATAGGGTAAGCTTGCTTAGGTAGATATCAATTTAGGTAGGTTGTACTTGCATCATGTGATTTCTACTTTTCTCATTTGGAGGAGCTGGACTGGATATATGTGACTATATCTCCTTTATTCACATTGGTTGTACATTCACATTTCTTGTTGATATGTCCTATAGATACCCAACTTTTGATCTTGTATAATCATTATTTCATCATATTTTATCCTTTGACTAGAATATAGTTTATTCTATCATATTGATCTTCTGAGTTCTTTGTTCTTTCTTGATCTTATGTTGCTATCTCAAATTTCAAATCTTACATGGTATTGGTGTAGTTTAGAGCCTTTGGATAGTCTATGGAAGATCTTGGATTGCAAATTTCATATTGTCTTAAAACCTCGTGCATGCTCTTCTCTTGCATTGTAATAACCCTTGTCGAGTGTTAGCTCATGTTCATATGACATTTTTGCTCTCACCCAAATTCTTAATCATTCTGATCACCAAGTTCGTGATGTGGACGATTTGAGAACATACCGAGATTATAATGAGTACATAAGAACTACATGAAAGCTATTGGTGACTTGTCATCTAAATAACAATTAAAGAAAATCATATAATTGATGAAGCCAAACTCACTGATAGTGAATGCAAAGTAGGAATATTTAGGCTGAATTTTTCCCTTGTTATAAACTTATAATGCATCTCTTTTTAATTTTGGAATTTCTTGTAAGAAAGTTTGTTTTCTAGGGCAACAAGCTCCATACTCCTAGCTTTCCTCACATCCACTTGCAAACTTGGTGGATCAAAGGCCAAAGGCTTAACCCATCCTCTAATGGGCTCCATCAATCCCTCCTCGAAAAGAACTCACAAACTTCTCTCTGTAATATTAAAAACTATAAGGGATAATCTTTGAAACTCTTAAATGTAGGCACCCATAGTATTGTGTTGCGTCAACTATGCTAGCTGTCTAAAATTTAACTCTAGGTCCTTGCCAAAACTATTGATGAGTTTGTTTGTGAACTCATTGTTCATGGTGATAAATTGTGGCTTAGTGCGACTAAACCATGATTATGCCACTCATGAGTTGTCCCATCTAGATTTAGAGTGGCAAACTAATGGCCTCATTTTCCACCATGAGCCAAAGAGCCGAATAGTTGTCTAACTTTTGAACCCATGCTTTGATTGGGCATTTGTCACTTTCATCGAGTGTGGCAAGGTAACTTTGCTCAATGCCTACTGAAAGTCCCTTTGAATTGCTGGACCCCTCTTCTTATCACTTCCACCTCTTTTCTTCTTGTGACTTAGAAAATCATTCAATGATAAATAATGCTTATTTTCATCCGAAAGACTGTCATACTCAACATAAGCAATCCTCATCTCATCAATCATGGAAGTGGCACCTTTGGAACAACTCGGGCCTCCTCCCCACTTGTGAAAGTAGGTTGGAGAGGCTTTGGAATAGATCCTTACATTACCAATTCAGTGTTATTTTGCTGGTTTGAAGAACTTGTTTCATCATTTTGACCTTGAGTAATCCGTGGCATCCCTTGATTCATCTTAACAAGCATTTGGAACATCATATCCAACATGGTATCGAATTTCCTCTCCAATCTGGTATTATGACTAGTTGAACCAGCTTTGTTCTTACCACACATGACTCTGTTGACATATTTAAGTTGTCATTGGTAAAGTCTTTTGGCAAACATAATCCCACTGGAGCACCGGTAGACTAATCAAGCACCGATACTCTTTAGTATGCACTGGTAGACCAAACAAAGTGTTTTCAACCGGCCTTATGAGACATACAGGGAAGGTATGACCAACCGGGTACAAGTTTATTACCGGTTGAGTGCATGATAATCTGAACCGGATTATGCGGAACGGTTTCAGTTAAATCGGATTATACGGAGCATTCACAGTTGAAACTGAAGTTAGCTTTTTAATTGGAGTTAGCTTTATTTCATCTACAGGTGTTTCAAGGTAAATTCAAGATTTTTTGCATGCATGATTTATGGGTGAGTTTACAGTTTGGCGGAACCGTGAGAAGTATTTTAATAAGATTAATCTCTTATAAATACAGGTCAAAGAATACACAAGAAGTGTTGTTGAATGTTGAGAGCGTACAAAGCAGGAGAAAGAGAATCTTTTGAGAGGTGAAAGGTTCAACAACCAAGCAGAGGAAAGGGTAACAGGTATGATCTAATCAGACAGAAAGTGTCATAATAGATCATTGCTTTAAATTGTAAAGCATATTGAAATCCCTTAATCACGGTGAACCCTAATAGGTTCTTTGTATAAATCCCTTTATAGGGTAACATCTCTATTGATGATTGAAAGTCCTTTTACCAGATGACTCCTAATAGGGTCAAGATCCTAACAGGTCTTCTACCAAATCCCTTTACCGGGTAGCACTCTCACAAGTGCTTTGTAAGCCTTTAACATGACACCTTTATTACTGTAGTAGTAAAGTTGTGGGTTCTGTCCCACTGTGGTTTTCTCCTTCTAATCGAGGGTTTCCACGTAATATGCTGTCTTGACCTGTGTATTTCTATTTCTATTTATAGTGTTGATTACATTCTTTTAATTCTGCAAGAATAAATTTATAAGGCTAAATTGGAATTGAAATTGTATTTACTGATTCACCCCCCCCTCTCAGTAACCAGTTAGGATTAAAAGACTCTAGGTGGGCTACATAGATTTGGTGTAGAATTTGGAGACCTATTATTGTTACTAAATAACTCCTACAAAAGGATTCTCAAATGGAACTTGTGGTTTTGATTTCTTGTGTTCATGGGTATACCTTAATTACCTTGTTTGAGATTTATATTGATGAGCTATAGGCTTTTCTTCAGGAGCAGTTGCTTTTAGGGGATGGTTGTTTTTTGCGCCATGTATGATTTCTATCTTACTCTTTGCGAATGATGTGGTCCTCTTGGCTTCCTCTCCGGAGGGGTTACAAAGACTTCTTGATGGCCTTGCTTCTTACTGTGAGTCATGACAACTGACAGTTAACCTAGGTAAGACTAAAATGATGGTTTTCAATAGTCTTAAGACTTCTCACCTCCACTTCTTTTTCCAGGGTGTTGAGGTGGAGATTTCCTCTTCGTACATATATCTGGGGTCAAGTTCTTTGGCCCCTATTTCAACATGAGACTTGCCCTACAACCTTGCATCAACAAAGGTTATGGTTCTTTGGCCCTTCTTGAGAGACAATGTTTCCGACATCACTTCTAGGACACCACATCCAAGTTGACTTTGATGGACACTTTGATTAGACCAACGATGCTCTGTGACTCAGTTGTTTGGAGGCCCTCTTTGTTGGAGTTGGACTGGGCCTTGGTTAAGGGGGTCCAAACTCTTCTTCTTCGGCGCATCATCAGATGCAAGTAGTCCACCCCTCATAGTATTATCCTTGCTGAGTTTGGTGCCCACTCTTTCAGAATTGGTATCATCTTACATCATCTCCGAGGTTTTGTGGACTCCGCTGAGGGGTGCCACGGATATTCCTACCTTGCTTACTGCTCCTTGGAGGCTATTGCGGTTTTTGATTCTTCGGGTTGTGTGCCGAGCTGGCTTGCTTAGGTTTTGACTCTTCTGGGTTCGATCAAGATTGAGATTGATCGTCTTCCTCCCTTTTGGTACTCATTGGATGCCCTTTTCATCTCCTCCCATCTAGACAAGAGCTGAATATGCACATCAAAACGAACGTTTATAGATAGTATATCCACACTACTTGGGTATTCCCTATGGGGGACTTAGCCCAAAGATGGCTTTCTATCTTGAGCACTTTCTGGAGATACGGGAGGGGATCATTGTCTGTCCTTACTTTTCTCGTTGTTGGTCTCATTCACTTTTCATCTCTCTTGGCTCTTTTAGAGTGGGTTCACATCGGCTCCGCATCCAGATAGACCATCAAATTGATAGGGAGGACAGGATTTCAGCTTTGTAGCATGGGTGAGGTTGAATCGAAAATGCATTTCATTTTCCACTGCCCTATCTACTACGAGATTAGAGGGATTTTCTATTGCTTGTTTGGTAGATAGGGATTTTCATCTTATTTGGTAGATAGGGATCTACCTTCATAGATGTGGAATCTATGACATCTCAGGATAAGGTATCCGAGATGGTTATGTTTTTGTTACCACTATCAAGGATGATAGTCAAGATTAAAAGGGTGTGTCTTACTATAAATGGGATCTATAGGTTGATCTTACCCTCAAGTCCAAGAGGGAGTGTTAATATTATGGCCTTTACGGCTAAGATCAACATTATGCCTAATTGCTTATCGCATAGATAAGGACAATTGATAAAATAATAATATAATATATTGGGCAAATATATTTATTATTATCACCCTTTAATTAATCAATATATATATATATATATATATATATATATATATATATATATATATATATATATACAAGTGCAATTTTATTAATAATAAATATAGGATATTTATTGTTATAAATTAAATACTTGGGAGGGCCCAAAGTCGGCTACCTCTGGGAGGCAGAATTTAGACATGAAATTGCATATATATATGGATCGAATTCTTGGAGGTAAGACATACCAAAAACATAACGTTTGTCTTCCTCTCAAGAATTCAAAAGAAGGTGAATTATCTTTGCATTATAGAGCGAAATTCAGCAGTGAATTGGAGCAAATTATCTCAGGCATTCATCAGCAAATATTTACTTGGAGTCCGAATTAATACAAATCTGGTGTGTGATTTGGAGGGCAAATTCTTGGACAGAATTCGCATGCCTTGAGGATCGAATTTAACACTCTAGAGGGCTGCGATTTTGACCTGTGTAGAAGCATTTTCTACAACACATCAATACTGGAGTTGCAGATCTAAAACAAGGGCAGACTTATCAAGATAAATTGGTGTACAAAATTGGTACCGTCTTTCCACCTTTCTTTGTCAATTTTGCCTGTATATTGTTTCAGTTTTAAAAGCTATCTATAGATTGTATTTTCCTTGGATAAATCTGAAAACATCAACAAAAATTAAAAGTGCTTTCACTAAATATTAAATAAAGTGGCTTTATGGAGTTGGGCGCCAACATTTGGGAGACAAGATTTGTTTAAAATTAAATTCAAAAGTGAAACCTAAAAGGGGGTGTGGCCTTTTGGGAGGCTATTTATTGGAGTTTGAGCTCATTTTTTAATGGGCTTGGATGATATTTTGAAAATAGTTTTGGCTGGATTTATTTGTTCATTCTTGTGGCTTTGTGAAGATGAAAATCCTTGCAAGAAACATCCTATATGTTAGTGAAAGATCCAACCTTGAGGATTTACTAAAAGAGGATAAATCTAACTCTTCACAACCCAAGAACATCTGCATGCAAAAAACTTGTCACAAGAGAAGAATGGAGGCAAACAACTATGACCCTCAAAGAGAAAATTGCATTAGTGAGAATAAATAAGAAAATATAGTTACAATCCTTATAAAAGGAGATTGTACAACCCTAAAAGATGAGAAACCCTAAAGGGAAAATGTATTTGATAATTAGAATAATTATTAAATACCTACAATGCATAACTAAGTGAATCTTAAGAAGGAATAAAATGTGACTTAATTAAACTAATTAAGTGAAAATAAACCTTTTACTCTAACACCCCCCCTTAAGATGAGCTTAGGGAAAAGCTGAAAACTAGATGCAGAAAAGAAAATGCAACTACAAGCTAGAAAGCAAACTTGGGTCTTGGCAACATGGCTTGATGAGCTACCCAATCACAACCAAATCTCTGTAAATTGGAGAAAAAGAGAAAACCATGTGGGAAAAACTCTTCTTCAAAAAGAGATGGAAAACGAAGATACAAATGCAATGTCTCAAGAGACTCTCTCAAGACCATAAGTACAACCAACCCCCCCATGAGAGAGGATTGCGAATCCAAAGCCCCCCCAAAATGATAGAATTCCTGTTTCAATGATCATACCGATGTGGCTCCAATGCGGAAGAAACAAAGGCAGTGGATGAAGAAGAGGAAACACATGAAGAAGAGGTGAAACTGGAAGGCCTAGCTAATGCTCAAAGGAGAATGCATTAGAGAGAATGAATAAGAAAATACCTAAGTTACCGGTTCGGGTTCGGGTTCGGGTTCAAGTTCAGGTTCAAAGAACCGGTTCGCCGGTATGGCAAAATTTTGAAATGGGGTTTGGGTTTGTTTGGGTTCATTAGTACAAAAACATGTAAAAATTATATATATATATATATATCCAACCTAGAAGCATGAATTAAGATTAGAATGCCACATAGTATCATAAAAACAACAAAAACACTATAAACTTGTAATCATAGCATCATATCTATTATCAGCATCAAAATATTAAAATAATATTGAGTTCAAGTATCATTGTTTTGTCCTTCAACAATTGAAACTTTATACTAAGTTTCAATCATCTAATGGATTTTCTAAATCATCATCATCTTCTTCTTCATCAAAGGTATTAGTTGATTCACAAACAGTGCCAATGCCAATGGGATCAACTGCACTAATAACATTCTCGCTTTCCAAGTCCTCAAATTCTTATTAGTTTTTCACTATATAGAAAGCTTGTTTGCTTGTAATTAACCTCCTTAAAAAATGTTATAAAAGTAGCTTGCAACTCCCTTCACCTATGGAAGATATTGTTTAATGTTTAAAATATGATTTATCACTATAGAGAGCTTCCAATTAATTGGACACTAGTCATTATCAACAATTGGATATAAAAATTTCACTGGAAGAAATCTTGAGGGCTAGTTTAATTTGATGTAATAAATATCTGAACTTCGGCAAATTTTGTTTTGTAATGTCAAATATCCTATTGAAATTCTATAATAATTGTTTTCTGCACTAAATTATAGAATGTTTCTCAGTGGAACTGTACCTGGTTCGCACTTGGTCTGCCCTAGTTTGACCATGGTTTGAGCTAGGTTCGGCCTAGAGGAACCAGCCTGCCTGGGTTCGATCCCAAGTGGAACCCATAGGAGAACCGGGACCAGGACAAAGGACTGGTTCGAATTTTGCCTGGTTCGGAGGGCCAGGGGGACAATTGGGTAACTTAGGAAAATACAATTACAATCCTTATAAAAGGAGATTGTGCAACCCTAAAAGATGAGAAACCCTAAAGGGAAAATGTATTAAATAATTAGAATACCTGCAATGCATAACTAAGTGAATCTTAAGAAGGAATAAAAGTTGACTTAATTAAACTAATTAAGTAAAAATAAACCTTTTACTCTAACATTTACTAGTGATTTCACTAAGGAATTATACCAGGGCTTCATTGTTGGCTTTGCATCTTCATTTCCAGTAGAGAGGTGTTGGAGTTGGGAGAAGGTTGGGCGCCTATTTTAAAGAGTTTTTGTTGCTGCCTTTAAGATATCTTGGGATTGTATGCTGGATGACATTCGTTTTGTGGGAGAAAGATCAGTTCTGGAGGTGTGGCATCCATATTTGTGTTTCCTATTTGCTTGTTTTTTCTGATATTCAACCATACTACTTGTAAACGAAAAATGGGTATGTTGAATATCTCATTGTAATGTTATTTCATTATTTGGGTATCCATTATTTTGATGAAACATTGTACATCCCAGTTCTGAAGTAAGAGTGAAAATCACTTCTGGTTGTACTTGTGGGTGTTTCTGCAATATTACAGTTGAAAGTACATTTCTGTATTCCATTGCTGCAAATGAGTTTATTGTGAAAACAATTTCTGCATGTCCATCTACTTCTCTAAACAATTCAAAACAGAAAACCAAAACAAAAAAACACGGTGCATATTACAGAAGCTTAGGTAAATTGTTTGATGGATTCTTTGTCTCATGTTGCTAGTGTTTTCTCCTTTGGACATTAGGCATATTTAGTGGTTTCTGAATAAGTTTTTCCATCTAAAGGGAGTTGAATATATAATGTGTCAAAATAATAGTACATATCTGTAACTTGCATCCTGATGTAGGCACTCAACTTTAAAAGACATCTTTGTTATGATATACTTATCTTGGTTTCTGTCCTACTCATAGATTCTTGGAATAAGATTCTGAAAAGTAATTTCGCTTTTTGTACAAAACCTTCAAAAACTGTGATGTATAGGATGTCCTATTTTTCATGAAGACAAGTTCCCACCCTTTTGTCACGGGTCACTATTGTTGCTCTCTCACTATTTTCCTTGTCAAGTTGTGTTTCTCAGATATTGAGGATACTTATAGGCATCCCCATTTTCATTTCACACGCATATACATCTCCTTAAGAGGTGACTTGATGGAATTTGGTGCATATTGATATGGTCTTATTGTTTTTGCTCTGCATATGTTCCGTCTTAATTTTCATTTGCATGCAAAAATGGATAATGTTTGTTCATAATGCAAAATCCATGTTAGGCAGTGATACTTGACAGATTTGTTGTCTTCCCAGTAATTTGCAGTTTGTTTATTTTTGTTCTCTTGGTTGATAGCATTTTAGTATAATTTCAAAATATTTATCTATATTTGAACAAAATGTTTACTTAGGACACATCTAATCATTATTGACATTGTAAGTCTTTGTTGGAATATTCTCTGGCAGGCAGAATTTCAAAATGTAAGCAATGCGGTACAGAGATTTGAGAAGTGTTCATCCTTGACAGCATCCATTGCATGGAAGTCCTCTACAAATGCCACTCAGCAACCAACCTTTATTTTAGGATTCAACTCCAATCTACCTTACTTCAATGTTGCAAAAGTAAGTGGATTTCATGAGTTCATATGCATGTATCTTCTCAACGAGTTGGGGTACGATGCATATAATCACTGAAATTTTGTAGGTGGTTTTACTATATTGTGTTGATTTTAATGTTTTTATTACCATTCCTTTAAATTTTTGTATTGAGAAAGGTGCCCCTCATTTTTCACTCTATACAATTAATGGCTAACTGATCTGCTTTTTTACATATAAAACTTTGTGCATGGCTAATTCCTTACTGGAAGCAAAATATTTATATTTTAGGTTGTAGTAGCTGAGTAAATGTGTTATAATATGTCACATCCCTTCCCATTTAGGTTGGCGAGATCCCAGACTAATAAAGATATTTTTTGAAACCGATATAAATATATTAATTAAAAAATCTCTAAACGTAAAATATAAAAAATAATTAGAAAATATAAAAAAAAGAAAAAAAAGGAAGATTTGAATTTCAAAAATATGCGTCAAAGTTTGGGCCCTTGCCCCTTCTCAACGAAGGTATATATTTTGTTTTTGATGGGTGTGCACAGGTATCTAGAGAATTTGGCAAGACTTTTGAGAATGTTTTCTTGAAGTTGTGCTTGCCAGGACTAAAACTGTAGTAGGTCTTCAAGGTCTAGTGATTGTAGGAGTCCAAAATCACTGTTTTTCTGATGCCAATCCAAGACAACCTGGGCTTGAAGAGGTTGTTGCACAAGAATCATAACAGCAGGTGTTACCCTAGTCAACATACTTTAAGACCCACAGATAAGATAATTAGGGAAATCTTGAGTGTTGCGGACCAGATCTAAACTAGGTGATTCTATAGGCTTCATCAACTTCTCAGATTGATCAACAAGGGTCTACAAAAGTTATCAGGTTGCTGCATCAGAATCTGCTGATAAGGCCGAAGGCCTTTAACATCATTTCACAAAGGTTATTACAGACAGCTTCATCTACTTTTGGCATCTAGGGATGTCTGACTTCCATTCTAAGTGGAAACCTTGTAAGAAACCCTGCTGGCTCTAACTCATGTACTTCTGATAATTGATAGGCATTCGCTGTTTTGCAATGCCTTGAACTCATACACAGGCATTTTATCAAACACTTGTAAGCTCAAATCAGATTTATATCCTTTAACTTCATACATACATAGAACAAACATTAAGGCAAACACTTGGTAGGTATATCATTCTGAAAATGCACCAGACTATTCAAAGACAATTTCGTCATATGGTTTGCATACAAAGTAATTGCTGCAACTATTCACAAGAATTCCTCTTTATTCAGTTGCAAGAAATAAATTATTTACAATGATCAACAAATGCATTGAGGAATAACTCTAGTTGCAAATTAAAAACCTGGAACAATATCACAGCCTGCATTCAAAATCTCAAAATGAATTGCAAGTATATTCTGGAAAGAATCTGAACCTTGGTGCCAAATATATAGTGCCAATTGAAGCATTACAACCCCCCAACGTGCCTTTGCAAACAACCAACGTCTCCTTCTCTAATCCACACGGCTGCTGTATACCCTGTGTCTTCCTTCAATGAATCATGCACCGCAAATAATGGTGCTTAATTCTGCTCCTAGGGTCACGTCACCTACAGCTGGGCACCAATAATTGTAATCTGCTGATAAGCTTCATAAATCTGAACAATCTTCTACCTAATTCAATGATTTGAAGCTTAGTAATGGCTCCAGGATGAAACCATCTCCCAAATGCACAATTGTTAGGAATTTAAGTTGTCATTAGTGTTCATCTACAAACATGTATCGGTAAGGAGTCACTGGTCATTCACAACACCGGCCACCAAACAACATACCAAATATGCACCGGTAGATGAAGAGAAGATAAGAGTATGCACCGGTAGATGAAAAGAAGTGCACTCACTGGTAGATTAATCTAAACAACACTCACCGGTTTCTAAGTGCATGTATAAGGTGAACCGGATACAAGATTGCACCGGTTTCGGTCTAAGACAAGCTAAAGATCTGCACCGGATTAAGAGGATCAGTTTCATTTAGAAGCCGGACTATATGGGAGTTAACTTACTAACAAGAGTTAGCTTTATCCTTGGCGGATGTCTTACATGGTGAACTCCAGATCATTACTCGCGTTTTGTCGCTGATTGCATGATTCATTGCGGAGTTTGCGGTCTGGCGGTTCTGTGAGTTAAGGGTTTCATTGCGATGAACTCTCTTAATATATATATACAGGTCATAAGACGAAAAAGGTTGCTGTTGTCAAATAGTAGTGCAAGAGGAAAGATATTCTTCAAAAGAGTGCAAAAAGGCACAGAGGTGAAGAAACTTGGAGAGATCAACAGCCAGGCAAACTAAAGAAGAGATCAACATATATGATCTAATCAGACAGTGAGTGTCGTACTAGATCATTGCTTTTACAAGGTATGAAAGCTTATTAAAATCCCTCTATTAGGGTGAACCTAATCGGTTCTTTGTAAAAATCCCCTAACAAGGTAACATCTTTGCTGATGTTCAAAGTCCTGTAACCAGGCAACTTTTAACAGGGTTCAGATCTTAACCGATCTTTGCAAAAATTCCTTAACCGGGTAGCACTATGATCAGTGCTTTGTAAGCTCCTAACAGGGCGCCTTCATTCTACAGTAGTGAAGTTGTGAGCTCTGTCTCACCGTGGTTTTTTCCTTCTAACCGAGGGTTTCCATGTATAAACACTTGTGTTGATTTGAGTGGTTCTGCTTATGCTAGTAAATGATTGTTAACTTTCTGTTTTTTATTTCAAGATCTGTAATGCAAGTTTTAGGTAGTGGAGATTAGTTTTACTGATTCACCCCCCCCCCCCTTCTCAGTAATTGGTATAATAGTAACAATTGGTATCAGAGCCCGGTTCTCTCTACTTCAAAGCCTAACAGCTAGATACAAAGATCATGGAGGTTTATCGGTATCAAAAGCAACTAGAGGAAGCCAATGACATCATCACCTCTCTGGAAAAAAGATTGAGGAGATCACTTGCGAAAAGAAAGGAGCTAGCGCTATAGCTGAATGAGAGCAATGAAACCATCGATGAACTCTCTGGGCAGAGTGGATCTGACGAAGCTGAGGAGGCAGTATCTGAACTCATGGAAAAGAATCAGACCTTGATCGATGAGATCTCTAATCTTAAAAGAGAACAAGAAGACAATGCCCTGAGGATGATTGAACTAATCGAGAAAAAGAGAAAAGCTGAAGACGAAAGAAATTTGGTAGTCAAGTCTTTGACAGCCTCTGAGAAAGCAAGGGACTGGGCAGTGGAGGCCGTTGGGGCAAATGAACTTATCATTCTACAACTTCAAGAAGACATGCAGAGTGCCACCCAAGAAAATGCCCACATGCAGAATGGCTGGCATGACAGGAATGAAGCATGCAATAGATTGTCTCAAGAATTGCATCAACTAAGGGAGCAGATGAACGAACTTGAAGAGACAAATGAAATACTGAGAAGATACAATGAAAGTTCAACTAAGCTTGATGAGCAACTCAAAGCTCAAAGAAGACACAAAGATCAGACCGGTCTTGGTTTCATCGGTTAAAATGCCAAAAAGAATGGTGAGCCCTCTAGGGCAAAAGCATTCAAGAAGGATAAGATGAAATCGCTGATGCAAAAAGGTAAGAATTTTCCTAACACATCTTGTAAACACTGTGTGAAATCGGGTCATAAGACTAATAATTGCAGGAATGGACCGGTAAGGACCAACAATAGCTACTGCAAGAATTGCTGTAAAAAGGGCCACAAGACCAGTGAGTGCTGGTCTAGTCCCACATCTGTGTCCAGCAGCAGCAAGGGAAGCTTCAAAGGGTACTGCTATGCATGCAATAAATTTGGATACAAAGCACAAGAATACAGATCCAAGACAATGGCATTTAGATCCCCAAGACCAGTACTCACCAAGAGAAACAAGGACCCGAGTACAGTGAACTATGTGAACTGTGGATTACACAACTACAATGGCTCTCGCAACAAGTCAACTGACACGAAAAGAATGAACTCATGGAAAGCAACTGGAGTAATTTGCTATCATTGCAACAAAGTGGGACACAAAGCCAAAGAGTGCAGAAACCGTTCATCTGGCAAGGAGAAGGATCCGGTTAAATCTGAAGAGAAGATCAACAAGGAAGAAAAGACTAAGAAAACAGTCAAACAGATTTGGTTCGTAAAAGAATCAAAGATCTCCGTTGAAGAGAAGATAGAGGAAAGATCATCTGCTGATGGCGATATTTCTTCAGCAAACTAAACCATGAGGGTTTAGAGGGAACCGGTAGATCCACTACCGTTCCCGGTATGACTAGTGAGAGTTGGACTCACTCGGTCTACAAGATTAACCGGTAAGGCAAGTTTACAATCAACCAGTTGGCAAAATGGAAGGAAAAAGTAGGTAAAGCATTTATTACTTTAGCCGTTTAACAAATAGTTACCGTTTGGTAATTAGCGTTATAACCTAACCCTATAAAAGAAAGGGAAATCACTCATAAGTTTTCACTTTGCTTACTTTGCGATTTATGAATTCTTGTGCTAATTACTATTTTCACGCTTTGATCACTGAGAAATCACTATCTGCAAATTACCGGATAGCAAGAATGGCTTCATCTTCCGCTACTGAGAAGTTGATCAAAGGAGATCAAGTGAATAGACCAGCATACAACATCTTGCCTGTGCAGAACAGAGAAAACGACATGGCTGGGGCTCTCTCTTCCATACCAAAAGGTGTCCTCTTGACCGAGGATGTTACAACGTTCATTCATGCCAGACAGGAAGAACTCGGAGAAACCTTTATTCAAGGAGAGTATGTGTCGCTATGTGAAGAAGGAAAACTTCTCGACAAATATGCCAATCTGGTGTCTTCCGGTCTAATAAATGGTGTGTGCTACCCTGCAATCTTCCGGGAGGACCAAGTTAGACTAGTGCTGAGGCATCTTCATGAACCAGGATTCTGGCTCAACAAAGGCGCATGTCACGAGATCTCCAAAGAGGATCTCCATAGAGTGACCGAGTACAGTGACAAAGGGGAAGCGATAACCCTGCGCACCATCTCCAATACTATCATCAACAAGCTGACCAAGTCAAAGTCCGACGGTCGACTCATGACTATAAACGACATTGAAGATGGAGTACATTTCGCGTCCGCTGTTATCGGATATAAAGTCTGTCAGTCAAGCAACTTAAACAACATACCAGGTGGTGCAATTCATGCTGCGCATCGCATCATGCACAAAAATGTCCAATACGACATTTGTGCAATGCTTTGGAACCAAATCTTTGAAAATATGAAGAAGCTTGGAGTTGTGAAGAAGAAATCTATGAAGTATGGAACCCTTTTGATGTGCCTATACTTTTTCTACTTGGATTTCTTCTTAGGTTTCAAAAAAGTGAATTGGAGAACTGACAAACCGATCATGCATCAAATCATTGAAATGGCAAATAGACAGGGAGACCAGTTAAGCAATGCTATGACCAAACATTTCAAAGCCTTTCAACTAGAGATGCACGAGAGGGAAAGAATTCCATCGGCAATTGTTGAACATTACAAGGATGAGGTATGTTTTCTGGTCACCACCGACAACTGCATTATTCAAGTAGTTGAATCAAGAGATGCATATGCTCCTGAGCTGGGTTACGAGATCTCAGCGAAAGTTGCTAAGGCATATGCTGAGGCATTAAATGATGCAAATTTGGATCTTGGTGCCAATTGGTTCGGCACGTACACTGAAATTCTTCAGAATCTGTCAAAAAGGGCACCGATCAAAATTGTCTACAAAAGGACGCCCCCACCAAGGAAGAAACCAGCGACAGAACAGCCCAAAGGCCGAAGGAAGAAAGAAGAACCGACACCTAGCATCCAAGAGGAAGATCAAGAAGAAACAGAACCCGAAGTCACAGTTCCTCTGATTAGGAAGAAGAAGACTGGAAAAATATCAAAGGAGGATCCACCTAGACAAGCCAAGCCCACAATTGATGAAATTGTGGAAGGACTGAAGAAGGTTGGAAATTTAGGCTCTGTAAGAAGAAGATATAAACTGAGCAGTGATGAAGACAAAGACAAAATTGAGGAAGCAATAGCATTCCGCCTCCACAAATTCAATCTTCATCCCGGTGGACTGCACACTACTCTATCGGAACAACTTCTACAGAATATTGAGGCCCGGTGGAAAGCCTCAGAAGAAAGAGAAAAGGAGAGGATACGGGCTCTTCTAGAGGTTCAAAACCACCTTACTCTGGACGAGGTAGCAGAACAAGCCGAACTTAATCAGAAAACTTTTGCAACTATAAGAAGGATAGGCCTAGTGCTTATTGGAGAAATTGAGAAGGTACACAATGAAGAAGTCGCACTATGGACCAAACTTCTTCAGACCCAGTAACAAGCAGAACAAGAAGCAGCACAAAGAACAATAGCTAAACCGGCACCTGACATCAGTAAAGGGAAAGGAGTACTTGGAGAAGAAGCACCGGCACTAGTGGATTTAACCAAGGGACAAGCAACGAATCCAACGGTTCTCATCTCACCAAGCAAAGGTAACTTTCAACCTATGCATGTTGATGATTTAATAACTGAGGTTATGGACTTTGGAGAAGTGGACAATGCAGCCAAATGGTATAGTTCTTCAGACCCAGCAACAAGCAGAACAAGAAGCAGCACAAAGAACAATAGCTAAACTGGCACTTGACATCAGTAAAGGGAAAGGAGTACTTGGAGAAGAAGCACCGGCACTAGTGGATTTAACCAAGGGACATGCAACGAATCCAACGGTTCTCATCTCACAAAGCAAAGGTAACTTTCAACCTATGCATGTTGATGATTTAATAACTAAGGTTATGGACTTTGGAGAAGTGGACAATGCAGCCAAATGGTATATTGTACTAAATGAAGAGGACAAACAAAAGTTGATTGTCGGGATTGTAGAGACCTTCATGGATTATCATAGGACTCCAAGGGACTACAGGTCCAAGTTCCCACCGGAACTAAACAATAGGCTACAATCAAAATGGAAAACCGGTCTAGGCATGAACATCAAAATCACTAGGGACACACTACTTAAGATCCGGCCTGGATTTAGTGAAGAAAGAATAAAGCTTCTACTAGAAGAAGCATCCATGAACCTAAAAACATTAGATAGAGTCGCAGAGATATTGAATGGATATGAGAATAAAGTCTACAAAGACACTCTAGACTATTGGAACAATTATGACTTCACGACATTGGAGAAATATGGTCCTTAGGATCAATATAGACCAGTGCAAACACCAAAGGAGGAACACACAAATGGTGAAGGATCTTCTGCCAAAAAGGAAAAAGTTCAAATAGAGGAGTTCTTAACTAATGAACAAGAAGAGGAAATTGATATACCCATAGGGGAACTCCATACAGCTGAGGAGCAGCAGCAAAAAGAAAACCCATTGGGAGAACAACAACAAAATGTTGAAGGTAGTAAGCCACTGGAAGAAGAAGTCCAACCAGAAAGCAGAGCTCATCAAGCAATGGAAGACAATAAGGGGCAAGAAGAAGAGATCCCTGTCCACAAAGAGCAACTAAGACCAGAGGAAGAACAAGGCCAACAAGAACACGGAGACATTCCAAGCTCCTCTTCAAAAAGGAAACTATCATTTGCCGAGGGAAAGGAAGAAAAAGAAGCAGGATTACAGATACAGTGGTAGACATCAGTAAGATGTCAACAAGGCAACTAAAAGAATTGACTAAAAGAAAATAGGATATGGTCCTGACCAATGTAAAGAACATCCTGTACAACTTTGTCCCTGATGCTGATATAGATGAAGATGAACCGGTCATAGATCAGTTGGAAGTTTTGGCGCAAGCAATCAGTGAGGATCTAACTGATCCAGAATTAATGGCAGCCGACCACTACGAAAAGAAAAGAGTAGAAATACTCCACAAACTGGTTGATGATATCAAAGTAAATGTGACAACCAACCTGAGAATCCTCCAACAATAGCTTCAAGAGGCAGGAAGCTTGATGAGTAGAAAATCAAACTTCGAAGTATTTTTGCAAGATTTGTCAGAGAAGTCTGTTGAGATAACAGAAGAGATCAAAGCATTATCCTCTCAATTTGATATAAAGAACAAAACCGCAACAACCTACAACAGAGAAATGTCTAGTCTAACTCTCGCTTAGAGGAAAATTGCTGAAGAGAAAAATATTAGGATTCAAGATATTATTGGATTTCAAATGTTCTTGGCACCAACATTTGACATCATGAATTCTACTGCATCCTCTACAGAAGCTATCATCAGTGAACCAGCGTACAAAATTGTGGAAGACATGGAGAATATCATTATTTCTCTGACTGCAGCCCAAAAGAATTCAGAATATATAACTGGTCAATGGACCCCATTCCTTCATTCAGCCAAAACAATATATAAGGATATCTTCACAAAGCTTCAAATGTGAAGAAAAATGTTACCCTTTGTCTTATAGAGGCAAAAAGGGGAAGAAGAGTAAAAGAAGTGTCAATGCAGAATCTGCAGGATGAACGCAGTAAACCGGAGCATTCAGTCAGGGGAAGTTCCGAATAGGGGAAGTGTTGTTCCACCGATACAAGGTATGTATTGTGAAGTTTGTGTACAAGTTTTGCCACCAATGACAAAGGGGAAGATTATTAGGAATTTAAGTTGTCATTAGCGTTCATCTACAAACACGTTGTATCGGTAAGGAGTCACCGGTCATTCACAACACCGGTCGCCAAACAACATACCAAATATGCACCGGTAGATGAAGAGAAGATAAGAGTATGCACCGGTAGATGAAAAGAAGTGCACTCATCGGTAGATTAATCTAAACAACACTCACCAGTTTCTGAGTGCATGTATAAGGTGAACTGGATACAAGATTGCATCGGTTTCGGTCTAAGACAAGCTAAAGATCCGCACCGGATTAAGAGGATCAGTTTTAGTTAGAAGCCGGACTATATGGGAGTTAACTTTCTAACAAGAGTTAGCTTTATCCTTGGTGGATGTCTTACATGGTGAACTCTAGATCATTACTGGCATTTTGTCACTGATTGCATGATTCATTGCGGAGTTTGCGGCCTGGCGGTTCTGTGAGTTAAGGGTTTCATTGCGATGAACTTTCTTAATATATATATACAGGTCATAAGACGAAAAAGGTTGCTGTTGTCAAATAGTAGTGCTAGAGGAAAGATATTCTTCAAAAGAGTGCAAAAAGGCACAGAGGTGAAGAAACTTGGAGAGATCAACAGCCAGGCAAACTAAAGAAGAGATCAACAGATATGATCTAATCAGACAGTGAGTGTCATACTAGATCATTGCTTTTACAAGGTATGAAAGCTTATTAAAATCCCTCTATCAGGGTGAACCTAATTGGTTCTTTGTAAAAATCCCCTAACAGGGTAACATCTTTGTTGATGTTCAAAGTCCTGTAACCAGGCAACTTTTAACAGGGTTCAGATCTTAACCGATCTTTGTAAAAATCCCTTAACCGGGTAGCACTATGATCAGTGCTTTGTAAGCTCCTAACAGGGCGCCTTCATTCTACAGTAGCGAAGTTGTGAGCTTTGTCTCACCGTGGTTTTTCCCTTCTAACGGAGGGTTTCCACGTATAAACACTTGTGTTGATCTGAGTGGTTCTGCTTATGCTAGTAAACGATTGTTAACTTTCTATTTTTTATTTCAAGATCTGTAATGCAAGTTTTAGGTAGTGGAGATTAGTTTTACTGATTCACCCCCCCCCCCCCCCCCTCCCCTCTTAGTAACCGGTATAATAGTAACAACAATAGCATTGGGTATTTCACCAACTCAGAGTGCTGAAATTGTGAAGAATTCCCAATTCTCCAACAATGTTGAAAGCCTTGGCAAAAAACTAGAGACTTACCCAAGAAGCAAGCAAATTCAACAATCCATCATAGAATGAATCCATTTCGGTACCCTTTGGCCTTTTATATTTCTCAAGTAGGAAATTGATCAAGTGTCTTCTTGATTACACTTCACATAAATTGTAAGTGTGTATTTGCTTTTGTTGCATTTGAAATATGATATTTAATTATGTTCCCCTCCAAAGTTAGGCGCCAATATTCAAATAAACATTTAATAACATTTAGTGATGACTTGGGCCCCATTAAAGTTATAAAGTTTATAATTCCATTCTAAATACTTGACGCCAAAACCACTTGCTATTGAATTGACTTTAAAAACATTAATATATTTGCTTCTTCAAGTCCCATGTTGACTTAGGATAATAAATAAATATGCCCCCATATTATCACATTCATTTAATTCGCTTATAACCCCATTTGCTTAAAAACTTTATAACTTTTAATAATTAACTATTAATAAAGGATCCTTTATTAATAATCAATACCTTTAACTTGAGCAAATAAAATTGTTCCACTTAATCAACTGATGAAGTCTGCTAATACCATGTTCAGGTGCATTGCCAAATATAGCAACATGCGCATAATTGATTTACTATAAATAGGAAGTCCCTTAAACTGAGCCAATTGACGAATGAGTCAATCACTGTGCATACCATAAGTCCAGGTGCCCTTGCCAGATATAGCAACTCCTCAACAATGGCTTACTATAAATAGTAAGTCTCTGAAAAACTACTCTAGTCAACGATACTAAATATCAACACTGCCACCAAGTTGTTCAGGTACCCTGATAAAGATAAAAACCTTGACTTTCCTGAAATAGACACTATAAATAGTAAGTGTGCCAAACTGATCAAAACGAAGAGCAGCCTTGAACATGCCTAACCTCTGAAGTGGGAATTTGCCTTTGGCTTCCTTGTACCCATGCACAACTTGAGGATCTATGGGGCATCTATTGTGCTACTCATCAAGGATTGCCTGGGGGCTCAATGCAAAGGCAAGGCGATGCAAAGGGGTAGTCATTTTGTTCCATCTCTCCACCATGATTTTCTGTAGTTGCTTTAAGAATGTTTCTTTAGAATCTTGCTCTTTCTCAGTTATGATTTTTTTTCATATCCACAATCATGGAGTTAGGCATCATATTCCTTACCAAAGCAAGGACTATCCATGTTAGTTTATCGAATCGTGTAGGATCCCACCAAGAGTCATCTAGTATTATTGCCTTAATGACAACTGCCTGTGCACTACTAGATTGCCTCCATATGCTCCAATTAACATTGATTACCATTCTAGACAATGCCTCTCTAACCTTCACCTGGTGTCTCAAAACAATAGTGTTGGAGGCAAAATGAGCCTCAATAACCTATTTAAAAATAAAAAAATAAAAAATAAAAAATAAAAATAAAAATTAAATTTCAAATTAACAACTTAGAAAGTTTACTAAAGTCTAAAACATCATTAAATTTTAAATAATTTAACTTACCTTAAAGAGCTCCAATCTCGAGAATTATCTAAATATGGCTTGCGACACATGGTAGCTCGTGATGAACATTTGGATCTCCTGGCATCAACATACATTTGTTTGATCCCCTCAACTTTCTTGCAAATTTTTTCGCAGCATTAGGCTGAGTGAGTGGACAACACAAAGTGTCCGAAAAATGTGTTCTTAGTGCTCCTCAACCCTACATTTTTTGGCATTGTTTGTTATCACTTGGTCAACATTTTGAGGGCCAACTTTCTTAATGGCTTCGAAAACAATGTTTGCAACAAATGGACCAGCCTTCACTTGCCCTTCACAATCCATTGCTCTAAAAAACATTGCACCTCTTGCGAACACTGCAGTAACATTGACCAAAGGATGATTTCTTGCATCTTTCTATCTCTCAGATACTATGGACACACCTGTTTCGATATATGAATCCATGATGGGCTTTAAGGAATTCTCTACCTATTTCACCTCTTGTCCAACAAAGTGGTGCACACCTTTTCATAACCTGGGCCCTTGAACCCCCTTGGAGCCTCATTAATTGATTTCACCATTTTTTGCCAATACGGTGAGTAAACAACATTAATGCTAATCCATTTGTATAGATGCATCTAGCTTTGTCTTGCTCCGCAATGTCTCCAGTCTCATTGTGAAATGCCATTTCCAAGGGCCCCTTTGCTCTATTATTTGACACTGGTTCTTGAGGAACACGCAAGAATGGATGACCCTCTACAAGTTGTTGATTGGAAACTAAAGCCATAGAGGTTTTCAATGCTTTTTTACTTGTAGACCTTTGTAATGTCCCCTTTTTAGCAAACATGGATTTTGGTTGATTAGCCTATTTTTCTGACCCTCGTAGGCTGATGAGTTGGGATAGAGGGTCTCTTGAGGCTTGTATCGTCTCCAGAGTTAAGTGGTTTCCAGTTTTAGATTTTGTTTGGTATTTCTAGGGCTCCGTTTACCATACTATTTATAGTAAGACAAAGGTTGATCGAGAAGGGCCCTTTCTATTTTTAGTAAGGCAGTCATATGGACAGAGGATGCAGTGGTTGACTCCTTGGTTCAGACAATTCGTCAAAATAATGAGTATTTAATGAGATATTAATTTTTTAATAGCCTTAATGATGTTTAATTATTTAAGTTATAATATAAAGTTATAAATTGACTTTATAATAAAGTGGTGGCCATGTTGAGGGTAATGAGTAATTAATACTCATTGATTAAAAGTGTGTTTTATTAATGATATATTATAAGTCAACAAATGCAAATGTCATATGAAGAGCCTTGCTAGTGAAGATTCAAGGTGAATTATTATAAAAAAACGAATGAAGAAGGAAATCAGAATTATTATGGTGCATTTTGAGAAATGGGGTTTTTTGTGTGTCGAGTTTGGAACCAAGGGTTTAATAATTCAAGAACCTGGAGAATTGGTAATCCTCAAAGTTCCAGCACTTTGATTTGGTTGCAGATAACCAGTGAATTGTGCAGTTGAGGAATGGTTTCAATCAGAAGCCATTACAGAGCTACAATGTATTGAATTTGGTAAAGGATAGTTTCAAAATTTTGTGAATATCAATTGCAGATATCGTTTGATGATGCCAGCATTGGGGACGTGGCTTATAAAGAAGAAATCATCCATATTACAGGCTGTTGTACCAGAAATACATCAGCCACAGCTTCCTCTGGTCCTCACGTGGGTTTCCAAGGAGTGGCATTTAGCTATGAGGAGTCATTGATCATCGTTTGGGCTTCCTAAATCATCCAGCGTATGAGTTAAGAAATATTAATGCTTGTGTGGAGTCATTACAATGAATGCTGAGGTGAAAAGAAATAACAGCCATGCTGGTTACCAGGTTTTGTCATACAATTTGTTAAATAGTTAAATGTCAATTTTGCAAATATCTGACATTGTAAATTGCTTGAACAGACAAGAGGATATAAGTTGCACACCAAATGTTCGACATAATGTTCGTATATATACTGCTCTTAATCAGCATATTAGTTCTAATGTCAAGTGTTTGTGAAAATGTCCATTGGCTGTAGATGCACATTTTACATGTAGAAATCATATGTATGCACTCAAAAGGTCAAAAAGGATTGCATTTGTATCTTAGTTCTTTGCCTAGATATCTTAGTAATCATTTGCAAGCATTTAGACTTCATTTGAAATCATTCCAAGCAAGCAAAAACAATCTGAAAACAAATCACAGCAAGATAGAGGTTTCATGGCAACTGTTTGAGGAAATGCACATGACACAAAAATTGAAGATTTAAGAGCAAAATTGCAAGGAGTAATACAGTGGTAAAGTTAGAACCGGTTGGGGTTTTTACAACCTTTCCAAAGGATGAACAATTGCATTCCCAGCTGCTTCATCTGTTGGTCTTTTCTCTTCAATATATTTGAGTACAATGGAGTTTACAAGAAGGTTTTTAGGTGGAGGCTGCCCTCAACTCTTGGCTTTCCTGTACAAAACTTGATGCCGTTTTGAGAAATAAAGCACAAATGTGGTTTCACTCTACTATAATAGCTTTTATATTCCTCTTTGCAATGGCTACAAATCCAAAGGAAACCTCCCCTGCCTAGTAGTTGCTTAACCATTTCCACATATTTCCATAGTGGAGAGCCCGGGTCTATTTTGAACCAGGAGTTCCCAGTGCTAGAAGAACTTACCATTCTATGAATCTATAAACAACATACAAAGCCATAAACCAAAATGAAAAAATAAAATAAAACTAGAGAGTTCATTTCATTTTGTAAAAAAAATGCAAGAAAAACTAAAAAAACAAACAAAATCAACAAAAACCTACCTCTTTTGCTGAACTCTTCCCCTTCAATGTCTTTGAGGAGTTCTCAACACTTGCAACAACGTAGAAATAGCTCACAAACCAGCTTAGAGCATGCAACAATCACCCTTCAACACTCTTTGAGCAATGGCAAGCAAACAGGAAAGTTTAGCAATGGAGGCAAGAATTTTTGTTTTTCATTCACAAATGCACAATGAGATATGTTTCACCTTTTAGTCTTTTTAGTGGTCTATTTTAGGGTTGTAGGATCGAGTTGACCAAAATAGATTAAAAAGAAAATAAAAAAAATAAAAAAAGGTGCCAAAAACCCATCAAATTCTTCTTGGGTTCAGCCGCTGAGATCAAAATTTGCTTGAAACTCTTCAAAATTCTCGAGTCTGGCAGAGCGAACCTGCAGGCAAAATGTGGGACCCTGTCTAGACCCAGGGTGGATTGCATCCGGACCCATATTTGGGCCAGACCGGACCGGGACCTTGTGCCTTTAGGGAAGAATTTGGCAACTTAGATTAACAGTAATAGTTGTTGAAGCTTCTACATTTCATATGTTATTGTAATATTGCTATTTTAGAAATAGCGGATAAATTATTCTTTGTGGGCAAAGGATGTTTTTTCCTCACACTATAGAATATCATCCAAGATCTAAGTTACCGATTCGGGTGCGGATGCGTGAAATTTTTTTTTAGAGGATGCGGATGCATTTGGATGCGTGTATATATATATATATTTAGCCCTAATTGAATTTGGCAGCAACAAGAGGATACTTTCAAAACAATGCCATGTAAGCTTTATATCTTGAGACTTCTAATCCATTAAGCCATTTGTAGCCATTTGTCTAGGTTTCTGCACCTTCCCCTAACGTGCACAGGAGCCTCTGACAGTCTGTAACACACCTGTTCTAACGGCCCTAAACCTCAATATTTGTGCATTCTGTCTACAGAGTCTCTTAAAATATGCAGACTCAAATTGAAACCCAATCACAGATCACAGGGTGCCTTAAAAACACAATCAATATATGCCTTAAATTGTGCAGCTTAATTGACACAATCAACAAACAAAGAACTAATAATTAGAATATTGCCTACCTATCGTGATTGCTTTTATCAATTGTCTTTTGGAGCGTGGGTATCCTTTTTAATATTTTATACATTAAAAGAATAAAAAACAGGAGAATCAAAATGTTCATATGGAGAAAATCAAGGTTTGTTTTTTGCTTTTTAATGTTAGTATTGACATTTTTGTGCTTGGAGGCTTCTAGATGCGCTCTGGATGCGTCCAAGAAGCGCATCCCATGGCTGTGGATGCCCTCTGGATGCGTTCAATTGTCTTTTGGAGCGTGGGTATCCTTTTTAATATTTTATACATTAAAAGAATAAAAGACAGGAGAATCAAAATGTTCATATGGAGAAAATCAAGGTTTGTTTTTTGCTTTTTAATGTTAGTATTGACATTTTTGTGCTTGGAGGCTTCCAGATGCACTCTGGATGCGTCCAGGAAGCGCATCCAGAGGGCATCCACAGCCATGGGATGCGCTTCCTAGACACATCCAGAGCGCATCCGGCTCTGCATCCGCCTCCGCATCCAGGCTTCCAGGAAATGCATCGGTAACTAAGTCCAAGATCTTAGGTGGACCAATGGAACTAGATTATAATGGACACTTGAAGTAGTGTTTAATTCTACAATAACATTTATTAGATGTTCTGTGCCAGCCACTTTTTGCTGCTAGGAATTTAGGATTATGTTGGCATTTATTTGAAAAAGATGATATGATGGGTTGATTTTGAAGTAGTCTTTGTAGCAAGTTGTGCAGATCTTTAGTTTTCTGTGTGTGCTTATAATTTGCTCTGTTGTAAGCTTAGTTATGTTATAAGCATCTATGCTGTGAGTTCTTACAGTCACAGCAAACATGTCTGATTTTGTACATTGTCTATTTTGACACTAAATTTATTATCGTTAGTGGAGATTAAAAAATCTGTTGATATTTGTATTCAGGCAAGTGGTTGTATATAACTTGAAAGTAAATCTTATGTCTATAAGAGTTTATTTTGAAGTAGTCTTTGTATCAAGCTGTGCAGATTTTTAGTTTTCTGTGTGTGCTTCTTATAATTTGCTCTGCTGTAAGCTTAGATAGGTTATAAACATCTATGCTGTGAGTTCTTACAGTCACAGCAAACATGTCTGATTTTGTATATTGTCTATTTCAACACTAAATTTATTATTGTTATGTGGAGATTAAAAAATCTGTTGATATTTGTATTCATGCAAGTGGTCTTATATAACTGTTGACCTATATCTTGAAAAATTTGAGAGTTCCGATTTAGATTGCTCATTCATGTAGACCTAGGGACAAATTCCAAGGTGCATGTAAATTGCAGTTTTATCTGCAAAATCATGGTTAATCCCAATCTGATCTGCAAAATGACAGTGTTTATCAGTCCTAATTTGGCATGAAATTAAAAAAAATAAATTTTTTCTTTATTTTTTAATGAAGTTTCAGAAATTCTAATTTCCCAATTTTTTCGCAGTTAAATCTTTGATTAATTAAAAAACGGTTATCTTTTGGTTTGCCGAGTGAATCTGAAGAATGATTTTTGCTATCATGGTATATACAATGCTATTACAAGATTCTCAGAAGTTAATATTTAATCAATATTCTAATTAACTTATTACATTCTTATAGATTTGGGAGTTTATGGAGGTTCATCAACACTGGCATCCAACTGCAGAGTTTACAGTGCCAGGTGAAGATGCAGATCAAGTATATGCCATTTCATGGGCACCTAACATTGGCAGGTACTGGGATCCAAAATTATGTAACCTTTGGTGTAATTCTATAATTTTTGTTCAAGTATGAAATCGTATATGCTTTCTTTACGTAAGGACATATTTATTGTAATTATTTTATCTCAATAATCATAAAGAAGAATATTTACATCATAGAATCAATAATTATAGACAAGAGTCACCCACCAACACTAGGTGGAAAACTGATCCCACAAGATAAACCCCATAGTAGGCAGTCAAAAAAAGTAAATCATGGGTTTCTGGTTCCATTCTTAGTTGTTCATGTAGTATTTGTACATGATCATGCCTATTAATGCTGCCCCGATATGAGAAAGGTGGATTGGTATTTATTTTATTATATCATACTTGTGCTATGACTGTCTTGACACTTTATTGTTGGTTTGCATTGCTTTGTTGGTGTAGGGATCAGGACCTGTCATTATATCCATGGTTCAAAAATTGAGACTCAGTAAAAACTTTGCTGGCCAAAATTTTGACTTGGACTTTGGGACAAAGTAAATACTTAGTATATATTAAAATATACTTAAATCATAAATCCAATTTAATAACATGCAAACTATTGAATTTAGAAAACACATTGGTAGTTCTTTTAATAGTTTTAGACTAAAAATAAAGTACAATGCACATGATAGTATCATATAGGATATGATGATTGATCATAAATCATAATCATATAAAATTACATATCCATAAAATATTTTACAAATTCCTCATACTAAATCTTGTCAATGGTGACATCTTCAAATTGGATTCATTGGGAAAATGTGAGTCTCAAGGATATCATAATAATCATCTAACTGAGCCTCTCGTAATGCTTCTGATTTCTGTTCCATCTATGCCTTCACTTCTACTTCTTCCCTCTCAAAATCATCAATCTACCTTGTAGTAAACATGGGCTTCAAATTGTTAGCAATCCAATTGGAATATAAACCAATGTTACCCAAGTCAAGTGCATCACAACTTTCCTTACCCTCACCATTTTTGATGCAAAGAGTAAGGTTGTACTGCACTAAGCTAAGGTCATTGAGGTGCTTTCGGGTCAACTTCTTCTGTAACTTTGTGTAAGTGGCCTTTAGCATGCTACAATTTTACTCACACGTAGAAGTGCTAGAGAGTCGGCACAAAATTTGGATATCATGGTTTCGAAGATTTAGTGTTTTTGTGCCATAACCTTCCTACCTTAAACTATAAAAATATTTATGACTTTGTAAGTAAAATAGAATTGCACTTATTCAACAAGTCTACTATCTATAGGACTAGTGTTTAACTTTTAGAGCACTCAGTTATTTATTTGGTGGTTGGGTCATTCTCTGAAATGTCCTAATCTAGGACCTAGAAGCTATACGATTTAATAAGTTTAATTAAAGATTGAAACTTATTATTATTAGCAATTGTCAAGCCATTTCGATAGTATTAAGGGAAATTATTATCAACATTAAGCTAATGAGGTTGCATTCAAATGTATTGAGAAAACTAGATTTAATTTGCAGTGATCACAATTATAGACACATAACATTTTGAACAGGACACTTAACCATGGAATATAGATGGTGAAGGTATTATTACTATAAGACCTTCGATATTGATAATCCACTACCTTAACAAATGACGGAAGCATTCATATTGTGAATAGTATACAGTCATAGATAAGTGCCAATAATTGTCACGAGTTGATAAAGACTAGACTAAGACAATAAGCAGTCAAGTATTTGTACCTCCAAGTAATATGATATGGGTTTTGAGCATCATCATGTTGGAGAGATGACAGAGATTATGCGATATTAATATATTTAAGGTTGCATCACAACGACCTTAAGCTTATGGTCAAATCACTGATCAATTAAGACAACCCTCATCAATTAAGACAACCCTCAAGTGAAGATGAAGTTAGCGAACCAAGCAAGCAAGCAACAGGGGTATATGACACCATGTCAGGGACGTTGATAGAGATGAATGAAATATATACATAAGCAGGTTGTGATTAATATTATATTGATTAACAGGAGGAAACAAAGTCAGCTATTCACTTAGATGAGAAGAGCCTGACACCTACGCATGATGATTAAGAACATCATCTATATCAGTTAAGGTTATCGACTATGCAAGGAGGCTGAGGCGACCAGTAATACCCATCCAAGTTGTTGTGCAATGGAGTCATTAACATAATTATCATTAGCTAAAGGAGTGCGACACATCTATACCACATGGCTCTTCATTCCATAAAATGGATAGAAGAAACCATTCGATTTATCCATTCTGGGATCATTGGAGAATTACTTATGTTATATATTTCAATTCCTTATTGGAATTGCTCAGATTGAGCACAAGCAGTATAGGCTATCTACAGGTTGCAAACATCAATTGCCCAATCAAAGACAAAACCAAATTGCAGGGATATGTTGTAACATCAGAAACAACATTTTATACTTCATTGCCTAGATAAAAGCATTTTCAGAAACGACAATTGCACGCTGGAGTTATTAATTGCATACTTTTAAAAGAACACATTGGATGTAGCATCTTCAGTCTGTGAGTAACTAAGTCTCTTACCAAGAGATTGCAGATATTTACATTCTTGAGAGATTGCAAGAATTACCTGTATACACAGTTCCATCATTGCATAATAATATTGTTATATCAGATACAACATAAGGCTGTGAACAATTATATAACATTCCATTGCAGCATCATAATCAGAAATTTTGTAAATAAAGTTCATAAATAAAATAGATTGAAGAATTACCTTCCATTACTTGCTTTCAAACTTTTTTTAAAACATTACAAGTTAGATTATCTTCCATTACTTGCTTCATAAACATCTTTCTGACACAAAAAGTGAAAAATAGTGGAATAAGATTCTTAGTGTCCCAGAATTAAGAAAAATGGGACATTACAATTGGTATCAGAGCTAACGAACCTTGCAGCCATTGGGGGAAAATCACTCAGATTAGTGGAAACAATTGAGAGACTGGTCTAACAAAATATTGGAGAAAATGAAGAACTCAAGCGCATGTATCAATGCATGGTAGAGCAAAGAAAGACAAAAAAATTGGATGAATTGTTGAGCAAACTAACATCCATATAAAAAAATGATAACAAAGGAGGTAATAGAAAACATTTCATTCAAACTCCTACATTAAATTCACGATATCTTACACAAAGATTCCCATCTAAAGTTGAAAGGCAAGGAAGCAGGGAGCCGACATCAATAGATCTATATGAGCAATTTCGGCATGGTTGGTTATATAGGAGTCTTCAACAAGATATTTCTTTAGAAGACTACATTGATCTACATATGAAATACTCTCCCAAGAAATACAGAAGTCTTCTCTTGGACTTGAAAAGGGAAGATGAAAAGCATGCACACTGTAAGGAACAAGGGATAAATGATTGCAACATGAAAATTGCATCAAGAGCCTCTCACATCCACTCATCGTCAGATGAAATGGAATCAGTTACACCAAAAGGAGAAAATGCAATTGCAGAACTTGAAACCCCAAGAAAGGATGATAAATGAGATGATCAGAAATCACCAGAAGGATATTTCAAAAAGCCACAAGTCCGAGGAGAGAAAGAAACAAATAATGACTCATCATGTATCACAAATGAGTTATGTACATGGATCCCTGAGTATGATGAGGGTAACCCCGCATCATCACAAGAATAATGCATAGGAGGAGGTATAAGAGAGGTTGAAGCAAGAAATTATAATTCCGATTTTTGAAGGTGTTCAAGAATATCAAACAGAACACTCTTTCATCCATAGTTGCGAATGAGGTGAATAATACAAAAGTCACTTCATGTATTCGGCTCCTTCATTTTGAAATTGATAGACAAGGGAAGTTGACATTAAAAATATGGAGAGATGAAATACAAAGGTTAGTAAGCAAAGATAGAAGAACATTTTCAAGTCAAGAAACCCCAAATCATTTCAGAGAAGAGGAGACATCGCCATCTAGAGGACAAGACATGGTAATTAAACATCTCATGGAACCTAGTGACAGTAGGAGAGAGGATGATAATATGAAATGTTATCCGCAGAAAGCAGATAAAGAAGGAGAAGCTATCCTTGGGAGAGAGGAACACAAGGCCTGGGATCCCGGTACACCCTTAATCAATCAAGTTTGGAGACGAGGTTGGAATAAAAGGACAAATCCTAGTAGGGATGACACTAAACATTCCTCAATTGAACTATATAATGTTGCAATTCAAATTTGGATTCATCCCTTCAGAAGAAGATCAGATGTTGAATGTCTAAGTTTGGTAAAGAGAATTGATAACCCTCTCAATATGCATTCCACACAAATCAGTTATTGCTGCATAATGATGACATTAGTTGACGGGAAGCTAGTTTATCCTACAAGTACCATTTCGATATCCACCTCCATCACAATGAATGAACATTCTTATCCAGACAACAATGATATGAAGAAACGGACCTTCCAAGTTTGGGATCTAGAAATCATCATGATGATATAAGAATGCTTGTGGGAAAGCATTTTCCAAGAGGGGGAGACTGTTATGTCCCTAATTTAGGACCTAGAAGCTATAGGATTTAATAAGTTTAATTAAAGATTGAAACTTATTATTATTAGCAATTGTCAAGCCATGTAGATAGTATTAAGGGAAATTATTATTGACATTAAGCTGATGAGGTTGCATTCAATTTTTTTTCAGAAAACTATATTTAATCAGCGGTGATCACAATTATAGACACAACATTTTGAACAAGACACTTAACCATGGAATATAGGGGGTGAAGGTATTATTAATATAAGACCTTCAATATTGATAATCCACTACCTGAACAGTTGATGGAAGCATCCGTAGCGTGAATAGTATACAGTCATAGATAAGTGCCAATAATTATGGTGAGTTGATAAAGACTAGACCAAGATAATAAACGGTCAAGTATCTGTATCTCCAAGTAATACGATATGGGTTTTGAGCATAGTTACAGGACTTGGCGAGTCCTAGCAGGACTCGGTGAGTCCCGAGCTGAGCCAGGCTTGCCGAGGCAAAGTGACCCGGCAAGCTGACTCGGTCGAGTCCTTGGACTTGGTGGATTTGCTGAGTCCCGTGGCCTAGACTCGGATGCGTCCAGTCATGTCCAAAATGCAAAAAATAATTTTTTTTAATTGTTTTAAAGATTTTTCTTGGTAACTTGTTGTCAGAAGTGGTCATTTTTTCAGCTCCGGGGCAGGAGGATTTATACAAATATAACATTTAAGTATAAGTTATACTTTAAGTTATATTTGTATAAATACATTCCAGGATGTTTGAGATAGGTTTCAACTTCATAGGAGTTAAAATGCAGATTCTAGATTTTGGGGGTTTTCAAAAAATTCCAGGCTTACCCAAATTTCAGGATTCAGTATGCCTTCAGCAGTGTTATCTCCCACAACCTGTCCTGGCTTTTTGAGGCAAAATTAAAGCTGGAACAAGGATTTTCTAATGATTCTAAGACCTAAAAAGGTCATTCCATCATTTGCAAAGACTTAGAAGAGAGGAAAAAGGCTTGGGAGAAGAATATAGGGGTTTTATAAATTAGATTAGCAAATCGATTGGCTAGAGCGCGAGGAGACCCAGTGGAGGACCCTGAGGCTGAGAGTGAGGGGTCTGAGGATGATGATGATTATGAGGAGGATGAGGATGATGAGGATGCCACTAAGGTTGAGCCTCAGACACAGGGACAAAAGATGGCTGCAAAATATTCCATGACCTATCTTAGGCGTACACGTAGGAAGACATAGGGCCTTAGTCTTCTAGGCTCTAGCTTTTATTTTGATATATGTTTTGAACTTTTCATTCCTTGGATTTCATATTCCATGAATATTGTAGACTTTTGACAATGACACTATTTATATTTCAGATTTTTAATGTGTTATTTAGTAACTAGTTTAACAGTTAACTTATTTCCTTCAGAAATTCGCATTTATACTTATGTAATCAATGTAAACTTGTTTATGTGTGCAAAGTAGCTTCTATTTACTCAATTATTGTGTCTTTGATGTTAATTGACTGAATGATGCATGCAAAAAGTTTTAAATCCTTAAAAATCTTTGAATTTCTTGGTTTTTTCAATTTGCCGAGTCCTTGCCGAGTCCGGGCGCCGAGTCCGAGTCCGAGTCCGAGCCCGAATCCAGCTTGCCGAGTCCGAGTCTTGTAACTATGGTTTCGAGCATGATCACGTTGGAGAGCTGGTAGTGATTATCGATATTAATATATATTTAAGGTTGCATCACGAATGACTTTAAGATTACGGTCAAACTGTTGATCAATTAAGACAACCCTCGAGTGAAGATGAAGTTAGCGAACCAAGCAAGCAAACAACACGTCTATATGACATTGTGTCAAGGACGTTGATAGAGATGAACGAAATATATACATAAGCAAGTCATGATTAAATTATATTGATTAATAGGAGGAAACGGAGTAAGCTATTCACTTATATGGGAAGGGCATGATACCTACACATGATGATTAAGAGCATCATTAATATCTATTAACGTTATCGATTGTGCAAGGAAGCTGAGGCGATTAGTAATACCAATCCAAGTTGTTGTGCGATGGAGTCATTAATATAATTATTATTAGCTAAAGGGGTATGACACATCTATACCACATCGCTCTTCATTCTATAAAATGGATATAAGAAACCATTTGATCTATCAATTCTTGGATCATCGAAGAATACTTACTTTATATATTTTGATTCCTTATTGGAATTGTTCAGATTGAGCAGAAGCTACATAGGCTATCTACAAGTTGCAAGCATCAATTGCCCAATTAGAGACCACCAAATTGCAGGGATAAATTGTAGCACTAGAAACAACATTTCACGCTTCATTGCACGGATAAAAGCATTATTCTAAAACAACAATTGTATGCTGGAATTATTGCTTGCATACTGTTAAAAGAACACATCAGACAACTTTTTCAGCCTGTGAGTAATTATGTCTCTTACCAAGAGATTGCAGATATTTACCTTCTTGAGAGATTGCAAGAATTACTTGTATACACAGTTCCATCATTGCATAATAATATTGTTATATCAAATACGACATAAGACTGTGAACAATTATATTACATTCCACTGCAGTATCATAATCAGAAATTGTGTAAATAAAGTAGATTGAAAAATTATCTTCCATTACTTGCTTGTAAACTTATTATAAAACATTTCAAGTTAGATTATCTTCCATTACTTGCTTCATAAACATCTTTTTGACACAATAAGTGAACAATAATGGAATAAGACTCTTAGTGTCACGAAATTAAGAAAAAGGGGACATTACATTCTCCTTTGAATGCATAGAGTTGAATAAGCCCTCCCCTTAGCTCTCATGTAAATCTGTAACTCATGAAGACTTTTGTCTCTGGGGATTTTGTGGGGCATATTCTTGCTGTACATATAAAGGTCATTGATAACCTTCTAATCTATTTTAATGAAATTGAAGAAGAAAAACATGGGATTCAAGTAATAGGCCATTGCATGCATGTTTTGTTGGAGATGGTTGTTCCACCTTTGATCAGTTATGCACCAAATGATGTAATTATCCCTTTTCATTGAGTCGACATCTGTGGGATCCTTGAGTCCATTTCTATACTTCTTGGTGGGCTAGTGGTGACTGCTAGAGAGATATTATTGTTGAGGATTGGCTTTGTTCACCCCTAGTATTTTTAGGAGTTTTTAGACCATTTCTTATATTGTAGGGGCATTTCCCAAATTTTAGGAGGTGAGATGGAGATAAGATCATTGCCATTAGTGTGCATTTGATTAAAAGTGCCTAGGGACAATCTATTCATATTTCTAAATGATGTGGGTTCGAGTTGGCTGGTCGTAACGGATTATCTTTATTCTTTTTGGCAAGTGGTTCTTGAGGTATGATTGATTACTGATGAGAAGTCATGGTTTGTTGGCTACTTGAGCAATTTAATCTTATGGCACTAGTGTCATGTTTTGATTAAGGTAAATGCTTTTACCTAGAGCTATGGACTGGAATACACGGGAAGGGTCTGAAGTGAACAGAGCATGTCTCACAAGAAGAGAGACAAAATCTAGAGAAGACCAAAGGAACAGCAAAGACCAGCCAATGCTTTTGACTGGAGCATGGAATTGGAAGCTGGAAATGGAAAGAACTTAGAACTAGCAACAAATCCAACACAATCAAAGTGGTTTAAAACTAAACTTCAATAGGGGCCGCAAATGAGGGGTAGGACGGGAGTGGAAAGTCCCCAATTTCTTCGTAGGAAAATCAGTTGAAGGATTTCCAAGTGCATCATCCAGTCCCTTTTTGTATTGCATGAGGAGTAATTGCTTTGTTTACTGAGGGATTTCAAAGCACTCAAAAACCAATTTGTTTTGTAAATGAGGAATCTGAAACCTTGCCATTGTGGTCACACACTGTAGTATCTGACACCATCCTTTTAAAATGAGGCTGAGGGCATCCTGTGCTAGAAGTGACCGCTTTGTGGTGCACAATATAATGCCTATCTTGGCAAATTACAACGAAGAAGTGTCCAACATTGTGGAGGTGATACAGTCGAGAGCTATTATAATGCAGTTCTTGTTCTCTGTAACATACACCCTTGTTTAATAAAAGAAAAGGAATTGCAAAAGTGGTATAGCAATGTATAGATTTTTTGTAGCAAATAAACAAAGGAAGCAACCTGCAAATACAATATTTTTAATGCTCACAACCAGCTATAATCTGAAAGTACAAAACAGTAGCAAAACTAGAGATAAACAGAAGATTAAATCTCATTACAATCAAATATTCAACATACTCATTTGCTGATCACCTAAAATATTGTACAATAACAGTCATAACCAGCAAACTGTTGTCCATAAACTCTAGGTGCCACTCTCAAAACAACGCCAAAGGGGACAACCTGATGAACTGATATACCATGTAATGTCCCCAATTTTAAAGTGACAATTAAATTGATTTTTATTAAGTTGTCAATTTTTTTTTTTCAAATGATGACTTTATATTAATTAATTTAATTGCATAATAAAAATAAATAGGATATTATGAAAGGTCACTTTATTAAATCGAGCTCTCCAAATATGATTAAGTCAGCCAAGTCGGTCTAATATTCTAGATGCTTCTTGGAGTTCTTTGTAAGGAAGGGTTTTGCATTGTATTGGACATGTTCAGATGTTTATTGAATTTGATGTTCAATTCATTTCCTTGGAGGAGTGAACTTCTGAGGACAAAAACTCTTAGAGTTGAAGGTGTGGATGAAACCCCATTCCTTTCCGTGGAGTGTTTGCAAGGTGGCAGACACTATTGAGAAAATTTTAAGTTTCCATTGGAGACAAATTTATAAGGGTTCAGAATTATATATTTGCTTCTATTTCCTATTTGAAAAAAAAGGGAGATTATGTTCAGAATATTTGAAGTGTTGCTGGAGATTGGCGTGGGTTTTGATGGTTGACGCTGATATGAAATATTAATATCGCTGAGATTATAATATGGATTATATGGTTAACGAAGGTATTTAACTAAAAGGATATTTCTTAAGAGTGGCATTAAATATCTCCTTTGAGTTTAGTCTCATTGCAATAATTTGAAAGCAAGGAGCACAGACAATTTAATAAAATATTTTGTCTTCCGTTAATCTGATGCAGGGAGCACAATATTATAAATCAGGCATATTTTATTAAGATTATAGTTGGATGGAGCGAAATAATCTGTTGATAAGGCACAATATTGTTGGAGTGCTGATTACATTGGTCCATCACAACTATACTGTTCTGCCAAAGATTATTAAGGGAAATATTATGTGATCAAGGGGTAATTAAGTTTATGAGTAAATATATTCTGGATCTTATAGGGTTTGATCAGTAAAGATATAATATCTACGCATGTTGTGAAGATTTGAATATCAAAACGGTTCTTACTCTGTAATCAGTCTGTACAATACAAAGATTGACAGTTTGGTTCACCTATGCGTCTACCCTTAATTGATTTGTAATACTCCAGAAATATATGAAGTCTGTCAGATTTGGGAATTTTTCTTGCTCATGTGGCTGATCTTGTGCACTAGGAGTCTGAAGAATAATAGCCAAAGGTGCATGAACGGTTACAAGTGCTCAGTCCGAAGGAGATTACTGCTATTCCAGACCCGACCATTACAAATCAGACAATCTCACTGTTTGGATGCGGACCAATCATTGCACACAACTTAGCAATGTCACTGCCAAATCAAATGAAGCATTGATGGCATGATTTACTTTTGTGGAACAGATATTGACAGTTTGAACAAATGGTAGGACAATGATATCAATGAACCTAGCGTGACTATTGAGTGGCTGGAGAGTGTACATTTCTGTCTGAAAGAAAGGCTGTTTGCCCGCTGGGGCAAACTTAATATTGCATAGACATAGTACATGAAATATAATAAACACAGAATATATCAGAGAATAATAGATGCTTTCATTAATCATTCCAATGTATGAGTACATTCACATCACGATAATAATAATAATTCCTTCACCCGTAGGTAGTACATATTTATCTACTCGAAGGGGTATGACCAAACATCACCACCCAACCCAACTACCCTTCGGTAATAACTAATTCCCTTCGGGACAACATAACTAATACATGACATAACATAAAGTAGTCTTTCCGGTCAACATCATCCCCCCCAAAACAGAAAGTCGTCTCTGGCAACTCACAACAAAAAGGAGATGAAACACACCACATAGAATAAGAAAATCACTGAGAAGGGGACGGAGGGGCGTTCCTGAAAAAGCTTAAGTGTCGCCCTCACCATCAATGCTGCTTCGAGTATTTCTTTTTCCATCACATCACATTCCTCCTATGCCAAAACACACTTTTCAGCTCTAGCCTCCACTAACTCTTGTTCAAACGATACTATCTCCCAAGCCAATCTGACCTTGATAGCCACCCGTGCCGCCTTCTCCGCTTCCAACTCCTAGGTACGCTGAGCCAAGCGTCGCTCTACTGCCTCCAACCGGGTGGTCAGCTCCTCCCGAGCTCTCTGTGCATCCACCTAGGCAGCCTCATGTTAGACCAAAACCTACTCTGAGCACCTCAAAGCGTAGTACCCCTCTCAAAAGGCTTGCTCTAGTGGTCTGTCCACATCTGCCGTGCAGACACTCCATGCCTACAGCAGCTCTGGGTCCCATCAACTGGTCACACTCCCCAAATGCTAATAACTAAACTGAATAATTTCCTCGTGCCGTTCCGATGCCCCAACTCACAATTGCAGTGTACCTCAAAAATAAAATGGGGGTCTGGGGCCAGTGCCCCTGCCGCCAAGACCAAATTAGCACCTTCAAACCCACACAGAAGTCCGGGGCACACCATTTTCGTGATTTTCTTCCGATACCATACCCTTGGCCAATAACAATGTTTTCTTCCCTACCTGGTTATGTTCTTCCCTTCGGTGCCATTCTTTATTTGTCGTCGTTTTTTTTGGAATCGCCCTCGTTGCTGCCACTCGCTCTTCACCTTGCGTTTTATTCCTCCTTTTACACGCATGTGGCACCATCTGATCGCCGCAATTCTTTGCATACCGTACGACCTCTCGCATTTACATACCGTACGACCTCTCGCATTTACATACTGTACAGTCTTTAACCACGTGCGGGCCTTCCTTATAACAGTGAGCCGGTGACTTCCCGTTCGGTGGAAGCCACCGTTCGGTGACTTCATCTTTTGATGACAACCATCGTTCAGTGACAACCATCGTTCGGTGACCACTGTTCGGTGACTTCCAACTTTTTTTTTTTTTTTTTTTTTCTTTATATCATTTTAAAAAGTTTTTTATTCACCTTTCAGATGCTTCTTCAGTCGCCCGTTTGGACGGCTCTCGGGTCGCCTACCTGACTTCTCAAGTCCCTTTCCATCCTCTTGGGTGCTCTGTGCTGCTCTCGGGTCCATCCTCTTCGGGTAAGGTTTCAATTTAGACCCGTTGATGACCTCATGTATCTCTAGTCCGTCGAGAGTCAACTTGATGGCCCCGTCATAGCCGACTTCCCGAGCTCTGTATGGTCCCACCCTTTTTACTTCAAATTTTCCTGGCTTAGTCTCATTCTTTCCATTGTACTTTAGCACCAACTGGCCAGGGGAGGAACGTATTTTTCGTAGGTGTTTATTGTGCTAATATTTTCTCTGTTATTCTGCGATCTGCATTGCCCATTAGGCTATCATTCTTCTTTCATCTAATTTATTGAGAGTGTGTAACCGCTCCCTCAAGCTTTCCCTATTGCTGAGTCTATTTTCAATGGCCATCCAAAGGCTTGGAACCATAAATTCTACCGGGACCACGGTCTCTTGCCCGTACATAATGAGAATAAAGATTTTGAAGGCTGCGGTCTTCCACCCAGGATTCCAATTGTCGCCGATACGAATGATCTTAGGTTCCCCTTCCTTGCCTAGATTCATTGGTTTGATAGACAGCTCCTTATACTGCATGGGGTTTTTCTCATCAAATTTATGCATCGGGACTTTGCTTACTTTCGCATCTCCTTCCTTGTATTCACCGTACTCTGAGGGAAATGTTTCCGGCTCTTCGTCAATACTTAGTACATTGCATGCTGGTCGGAAGAGTTCGTAGTCCTCCATTTGCCAGTGGAAGAGACCGTTCAGTGAATCTGTACAATCCTGTGAGTATTCTCCCAATCTTAGCACACCTTCACTATTCGGTTCCATTCCGTCCCTTCATCCCTTTGATCGTTTTCACTGTTAGATTCTGAGTCTGAAGAAGAGGCTCTCTTCGCTCACCATTTGGGTGCGAAGGTCGATGGTGAAGTTCCTCACCCCATTCTCCATCAAGAGGGTGTTTTTCTTCCAATTGGGGTTTACCTTCGCTGTGACCAGCCACCATCGACCTAGAATGGCATCGTAACCCTTCTTTTTCAAAGGTATCACCACAAAGTCTAGTACAAATGGTTGCGAGCCAATGGTGACTTGTTGTGCCATCAGCGTTTCGAGGGGTTTGATACCCTGTTGATCGGTGTTTAATAAGTTGAAGGTTGGGGGCCACAAGGTTGGCTTGCCCAGTTTCTTCCATGTCTCCTCTGGAAGGACGTTCACTCTTGACCCTCCATCCACTGTAGTGTTTGTTAGGATGGAGCCAAGGATGCCCATCTCGACGATTGCTGGGTACCTTCCACTGTTTACAGCAAGTATCATTGGGTCAGTTGCAAACCCTCCGGGGATGTTCGTATGTGTGGTATTTGGCTGCGTCGCCAAGTTCCCCAATAGAGTCATTCCCAAGTGAGGCATGGTGTGAAAGAGGTCCTGAAGTTTCATCGATACCTCTAATTGTAACATTTGTCTCAGAATGTTTTGTTTTGCCTCCCTCTGGCCCAAGGTGGTGGCCATCTCCCATGTTTCATTTTGTGCCTTCATCGCCTTCTCTATTTCTTCCTTACCCTCTCGTGCCCCTTGATTTTTTGTTAGAGGGTTCGGATATGTAGCTTGTTTTGCTTGTGCTCGTGTGATGGCTAGTACCCCCTCATCACTTCTCATTCCCTCGATGTTGAGCAAGTTGACCCCGGATTTTGGGCAGTTGGCATCCTTGTGGTTTCCAAGACCACACCAGCGGCATAGCTTTTGCGGGGTGTCGTCCTTGTCACAGTACCTTGCAAATTGGCCCCACTGATTGCAAGCTCGGCACTGGATAATCGACCGACCCTTGGAGTCATATTGTATTCGACTCGTTATGTTGGTGTTGTTGTTATTGCTCCTTCTACCAGCACGTCAGTTGCCTCCATACCCGCCCGAGGATGCGTTATTGTTAGTCTCTGCCCCCGATGTAGATGGTTGCTCTTGGGTAAATAACACTTGTTGATTTCTCACCTTCATGTTGTATGGGCATTCTTTGGTGAAATGGCCCATGATTTGGCAAATGTCACAAAATGCCTTTTTGGGACATGACCCCTTTGTATGGCCGCTCGCCTTGCAGTCTGTGCACCACATGTCATCTACCCCCTTGCTGGTACCCCCTTTCATGGTCTTTAACTCCATCATTCTCTCCATGTTCTTTTGGAGTGCCACGGCTTTTTTCTTCGACTCACCATCACTGCCATTGTCATTGTCCGAAGTGTCATCTTCGTCGGAAGAGGACTTGCTTCTTTTCTTCTTGGAGGTCTTATGTTTGCTTTCTAGGTCCATCGCCCAGTTATATGCATCTACGTATGAGGTGGGGGGCACTATCTTCATTTTCCTCCATAGGTTAGATTTTAGGCCCTCCACGTACCATCTTTTTTTCAAGCCATTTGTTGGCTGGCTATCCATTTTTCCGACTAACTCCTTCAGTCGGTGACCGTAAGCCCGCACAGTCTTCTTCTTGCCTTGTTTGGTACCATATATCTCAGAAACAATTTCATTGTCATCCCTCAAGAGTCGAAACTCCTTCTCGAATTCTTTCTTGAGGTCGGCCCAAGTGGTCACCTTTGTTTTGTCCACATCGGAGTACTAGTCGATGGCTACCCCTCTGAGTGTGGCCGGAAACTGTTTTACCCATTCTACGTGGTCGACGACTCCATTCGCCGACCAGATTGTCTCGCATGTACGACAATGCTGTACTGGATCTTCCTTCCCATCTCCATGGAATTTTGTTAGCTTCTCTTTGTTAGTCGCCATGTTTACTTTTCTAGGTGTTGTCTTTGTTTGCAGCACCGGTTGTGTTACAGGCTGAGATGGTACTGCCGGCGTTGGTACCCCGAAAATGTTTGGTACCGTACCACTTGATGTCCCCGAACGACTGGAACTGTCCAAGCCTGGTGGGCTACTGTGATCCTTGTGCCCCTTTGTCACTACGATACTCTCGGCGTTAGCGGTATTCTGAGCCTCCCTTTGTGCGGCTTCCTCTTCTTCCTTTCTTCGGGCTTCTCTTGCTTCCGCCTGTGGGGTTAAGGTTAAGGACCCGAACAAGCTCCTTGTTTCCTCTAGGCGGTCCTTGTCACTTCTTCCGGCCTCCCGATTAGATTCCTCCTAACCCTTGCCTTCACTTACTCCCTTCGGTAGTCCTTTGACGTGTCTTGAATCTCTCCTTTCGCTTGGCTTGCTGCTGTGCGAGTACGGCTTTTCTAGTGGCTTGTTCCTTCTCAAGTTCCTTCTTTAAATTTCTATTTTTATTCAATTGATTAGGCTTAAATTCTATTCAATCATTGATTGTCAGAGCATGCTCTTCTTCAAAAAGTTCTGTGATTCCATCCTCACATTGATATTCTCCTCAAATGGTATTCCCATTCATCCACTCATTCCGGTCACCTGCCAGATTCGTTTGGCAACGACGCCAGATGTTTGCCTGCTGGGGTAAACTTAATATTGCATAGACATAGTACACGAAATATAATAAACACAGAATATATCAGAGAATAATAGATGCTTTCATTAATCATTCCAACGTATGAGTACATTCACATCATGATAATAATAATAATTCTTTCACCCGTAGGTGGTACATATTTATCTACCCGAAGGGGTATGACCAAACGTCACCACCCAACCCAACTACCCTTCGGTAATAACTAATTCCCTTCGGGACAACATAACTAATACATGACATAACATAAAGTAGTCTTTCCGGCCAACAAAGGTCAATAAAGTATTACTCCTTCTGTTCATTTATTGAAAAATAAAATTACATTTTGTGTATCAATTGTTTGCTACTGCATTCTTTGTGAAAGTGTTCACCCGACAATGTCTGGCAAACAATCATGTCTGAAACTGTAGCAAAATTGGGAATCAGTAAGGACATTTTCAATCATACATTTCAATTTATTTCTCTTTGCGGCATTGAATGTCTCATTAGTTGGGAACCTTAGCTGAAATGGTCATACAGTATTTAACACGAGAATAAACTGGGAAAAATCAGAATTCTAACACTTTGCATGCCAAGTGTTTGACAAAATGTCAGACCAATCCAACTGTGTTTTTGGGCAGAACGTGAAGAGGTTCTTACATAACAAGCTTTGAATGCCACAAATATGCCAAATAAACACTCCAAACCCGAGTTGCTCCTCTTTGTAAGTCTCACACCCCTCCCAGCAATTGGTACGACCAGTAATGAAGATGGTACAACCAACAAATAGAAAGGTACGTCCAGTAAATAGGAAGATCAAACAGCAATAATCTCTTCAACTCCCCTCAAGTTGGCCTCTGTCAAGTCTGCTCTGAAGATAATCTGTGTAATTGCAGAATTCAATCAGCAATCAAGCCCATCTGTGATCTCTATATGAAACCACTGGATAAAACTTCTAGATTGGATCTTTCAGCAATGTAGAAGATGTTTTTTCAAGGGTTTTCGTCATCACAGCCACAAGATGAATGAATTCAACCAGCACAAGAAGTCTCCAAAATATCAAATTCCAACATAACAAAATGAGTGCCAAAATTCACTTTTATGGGCATCCAAATCCCATTCGCAGGAAGGGATGCTTTTATTTATTTATTTAAAATCTGTATGTTTCTTCATAAAATGGTGCCAATTCCAATATGACCCCCTTTATTAAATATTTGCACTTTATTACTGAGGTGCCCATATAGACATTAATTAAATAAAGCAAATGATGATAAAGTTAAATATTTAATAAGTTATAATTTAATAAGTTAATTGTCGTTAAATGATGGCCAACATCCCTCTGTCATATATGGAGTAACTCTTCTCCATACTTCACAACTTCTTGCTCTTGAAGGCTATGGAAGGCAATCCTACATCAAAACAACCCCAATCTCCTCTCCTGAAGCATCACACTCCAATTCAAAAGGCTTGGACAAATCTGAAATTGTCAACATTGAGCGTTTGGACATCACCTGTTTAAAGTCCTCAAAACACTTGTGTGCTAAATTAGACCACTCAAATGCTCCCTTTTTTTAATCTATACGTGGAGCTATAGTCTGGTGAAAGCACTTAATGCACCTCCTGTAAAAACCACATAGACCAACAAACCTCTTAAGCTTAGTGAGTTCATAGGTGTAGGCCATTCAACTATAGCCCTTATCTTCTCAATAACTACTCTCACTCCATCTCCACTAATAATGTTAGCAAGATAGAGAAGCTTTGTCTATGCCAAAGTCACCCTTGGACTCCTTAGCATTCAAGGACTCCCTCTCCAATATGTTCAAAACCTCTTCGAGATGCCTCGTACGTTCTTCCCAATTTTCATTGAAGTTCAAGATAATAAAAAAATATTAACACAAACTTTCTTAGTTGTTTCCTGAATACCTAATTCATGCAACTTTGGAAAGTAGCTGGTGCATTAGTCAATCTGAAGCGCATCACCAAAAACTCAATGTGTCCAAAGTGACAATTGAACGCTCGTAATGTACGCTTTCTAAAATACGATTTAATAATAAATAATAATAATACAATTAAAAAAAAAAAAAAAAAAAAATATAAATAATAAAATATAATACAATACAATACAATACAATATAATATAATATAATTACAAGTTAATTAAGTTTAATGAAAGGTCAAGAGTTATGCAATGAAGAGCTGTGACTCTTCAACATAAGATATAAAAGGGAGGAGAGTTCATTTAAAAGGAGATATGGGGGAAGGAATAAAGAGGGGAGCATAGGAATTAAAGAAGGATTAATGGAAGAAAGGAATTGAAAGAAAATTAGGAAGTGACACTTTCAAAGGGCAGAAATGATGAAGGGTTGTAACTCTTCTAAAGGGTGGTAATTATTAAAGGTTGTGACTCTCTCAAAGTGCAGGAATGGTGAATGGTTGACTCTTCCAAAGAGTGGGAATTATGAAACGTTGTAACTCTATCGACAGGCAGAAATGATGAAGGGTTGTGACTTGCCCAAAGAGTGGTAATTATGAAAGGTTGTGACTTTCTCAAAGGGTAGAAATGATGAAGGGTTGTGACTCTTCTAAAGGGTGATAGTAATGAAAGGTTGTGACTCTCTCGAAGGTTAGCAATGATGAAGGGTTGTGATTCTTCCAAAGGGCGGTAATTGTGAAAGGTTGTGACCATTGCAAAGGGCGGCCATGTTGAAGAGGTGTGACTCTCCTTGACATTGAAAGATATAAAGGGGAGAAGGATTCAATTGAGGAGGGTATCCAAGGGAGATCAATTTTGGTTAAATAATATATTATTGTCAAAGGCAATAATGAAAAGTGGTGACATATTTAAATGCAAATTAAATATCATATGTGCCAGCCAACCTGATTCGATAAATTGTCTTGTTTGGTGAAGAGGTACCTCTTGAAAGCTATAAAAAGAGGTATGTTGAGACTCATTTAGGCATCCATTCAATGCATAATCTTTCTATTTAGGAGACTGTAGTTGGCTTCTTTGCCGAAGTTTTGGAATAAACATGTTAGTTAAGGAATAATTAGTTGGCAAAGTAATGTCATTTATTTCCAATTAGTTTTGGGTAGTTGTCGGCAGTTGGCACTTTAACCAATTGCCTGACACTATATATGTGCATATGTTCTATTAGAAAATCCCATTGTTTGGATTGTAAACATTACATTTGGAAATAAAGATCATGTCTTTCTGCCATGTTCTTGTGATTATTACATTCTTTCTAGTATTGTTGTATGCTATGTTTTGGTACATTGTTTACTTTGCATAATCAAGTTAGTTCCATTCAGGAGTAAACATTTTGGTGCCATTGTTGTACGAAGCCTGGAGATCTAAACTTGCAAGAGAATGATGACATGTAGTATGGTAGTGTAATGGGCCGACCCTATGAATAACCAGAAGTCTTTGAATTATCGGTCAACTCATACATTTGAAGGGGAGCCTTTACCTAGGGGTCTCTAAGAGCGATACCTGAGAAGGGTTAAGAGTGAACGACGAAGTTGAGTGTCTCTTGCTAAGACTATCAAGATTGCTTGCACATAGCTTAATAACCCTCCAAGATCTTTGCGAAGATAGAGATCGAGAACAACATCTACAACAAATACTGCAACGGTACAAAAAAATGAACTAGAGAGAGGAGGAAGAGTGTGACACAAGTAGACATTGTATCTCTGACAATTAATGCCCCTTCTACCAACAAAGACAATATAAGACGTACTGTGCGTACTTGGGAAGAGGGAGAAGTATTAGTGAACTCTTTGAATCAGGGAACAAAGTGAAAGGCAATGACGATTACAGAGAATCGTCGAAGAATTTCAAAGTCCACCACAAAGCAAAAGCTAGAGAGTGAGTCGAAGCCGGAGTTGAGAGAGACAGATGGCATCCGGTGGGAAAGGTACAACACGACACATGTGACCAGAGTGGGAGGAGATTTCCAAAATTCTACCACTCCCTAATGAGGTAGAAGAAAATCCAACCAACTAGGCTAACAATCCATTTGTAGAAGCAGTGTCAGACGAGGAAGACTCAGAGACAGACTCAATGGAGAGTAGCAAGTCAGTACACTTTGCACATGATGAAGAGAATGAAGAAAGGAACATTGGGAATGATGTTGGCCAAATTTTTGAGAACAATTTTCACCGTGTTGAGAATGATGTTTGCCAAATTTTTTAGAACAATTTTCACTGCATTCAGAACGATGTCTTCCAAATTTTTGAGAACAAATTTCACCTCATTGAGAACTTGTTCATAACAAAAGAACTTAGAATAGGGGATATGAGCTGAAGATCCAAGGGGGAGGGAGTTTAGGAACAAGGTAACCAAGGTATGATGGACATTGATGGTGGACATGTAGAAGAATCGCACGTGGCTGAGAGTGCGGAAGAAGCACTGGAATGTGGCCGAGAGTGAAGTAGTTCGGTCAAGTCCTCAGTGCACGGTACATAGCGTTTTAGAACGATGGTGAGCCCCTAAGCGAGTCTTTGCATTGCGAGGCAAAAACTCCCTAAGTTTGTAGGGAATGGATATGAGGATCTAGTGCAACATTGCAAGACATGCAAACCCATATGGTTTGCGAGTGCTCAGGTAGACAAAGGGTATTGACTAAGGGCATCTTGTAATATCCCCATTTTTGTGCTCTCCTTAGTGCCAGTGTTTCTAGCAGGACTAGTCTATCATCCGGGTTCCTGTAGGCCAACGTATTGCATAGGGAGTGTACCCAGGGGTTGCAGATTCACATAGGACATTTTTTGATTGCATTTCCGGAGTTTATCTAACATTGCCAGGGGTTAGAGACAGTCTTCTAAATTTTAGGAGGGACTTTTATTTTATAGGAAGGGCCTAATTTTGTGGAGGAGATTGGCATAAAGCTTTGTGAGCCATTTTGGTATTTATTAAAGGTTGTGACTCTCTCAAAGTGCAAGAATGGTGAATGGTTGACTCTTCCAAAGAGTGGGAATTATGAAAGGTTGTAAGTCTCTCGAAGGGCAGAAATGATGAAGGGTTGTGACTTGCCCAAAGATTGGTAATTATGAAAGGTTGCAACTTTCTCAAAAGATAGAAATGATGAAGGGTTGTGACTCTTCCAAAGGATGGTAGTAATGAAAGGTTGTGACTCTCTCGAAGGTTAGCAATGATGAAGGGTTGTGACTCTTCCAAAGGGCGGTAATTGTGAAAGGTTGTGACCATTTCAAAGGGCGGCCATGTTGAAGAGGTGTGACTCTCCTTGACATTGAAAGATATAAAGGGGAGAAGGATTCAATTGAGGAGGGTATCCAAGGGAGATCAATTTTGGTTATATAATATATTATTGTCAAAGGCAATAATGAAAAGTGGTGACATATTTAAATGCAAATTAAATATCATATGTGCCAGCCAAACTGATTCGATAAGTTGTATTGTTTGGTGAAGAGGTGCCTCTTGAAAGCTATAAATAGAGGTATGTTGAGACTCATTTAGGCATCCATTCAATGCATAATCTTTCTATTTAGGAGACTGTAGTTGGCTTCTTTGCCAAAGTTTTGGAATAAACATGTTAGCTAAGGAATAATTAGTTGGCAAAGTAATGTCATTTATTTCCAATTAGTTTTCGGTAGTTGTCAGCAGTTGGCGCTTTAACCAACTGCTTGACACTATATATGTGCTTATGTTCTATTAGAAGATCCCATTGTTTGGATTGTAAACATTACATTTGGAAATAAAGATCATGTCTTTCTACCATGTCCTTGTGATTATTACATTCTTTCTAGTATTGTTGTATGCTATGTTTTGGTACATTGTTTACTTTGCATAATCAAGTTAGTTCCATTCAGGAGCAAACTTTTTGGTGCCATTGTTGTACGAAGCCTGGAGATCTAAACTTGCAAGAGAATGATGACATGTAGTATGGTAGTGTAATGGGCCAACCCTATGAATAACCAGAAGTCTTTGAATTATCGGTCAACTCATACATTTGAAGGGGAGCCTTTAGTTAGGGGTCTGTAAGAGCGATACTTGAGAAGGGTTAAGAGTGAACGACGAAGTTGAGTCTCTTTCTAAGACTATCAAGATTGCTTGCACATAGCTTAATAACCCTCCGAGATCTTTTGTAAGATAGAGTTCGAGAACAACATCTACAACAAATACTGCAACGGTACAAAAAAATGAACTAGACAGAGGAGGAAGAGTGTGACACAAGTAGAAAGTTGTATTTTTGACAATTAATGCCTCATCTACCAACAAAGACAAAATAAGACGTACTGTGCATACTTGGGAAGAGGGAGAAGTATTAGTGAGAACTCTTTGAATCAGGGAACAAAGTGAAAGGCGATGACGATTACAGAGAATCGTCGAAGAATTTCAAAGTCCACCACAAAGCAAAACCTTGAGAGTGAGTCGAAGTCGGAGTTGACAGAGACTGAAGGCATCCGATGGGAAAGGTTCAACACGACACTTGTGACCAGAGTGGCAAGAGATTTCTAGAGTTCTAGTACTCCCTAGTGAGGTAGAAGAAAATCCAACCAACTAGGCTAATAATCCATTTGTAGAAGCAGTGTCAGATGAGGAAGACTCAGAGACAGACTCCATGGAGAGTAGCACGTCAGTGCATTTTGCACATGATAAAGAGAATGGAGAAAGGAACATTGGTCATGATGTTGGCCAAATTTTTGAGAACAATTTTCACCGTGTTGAGAATGATGTTTGCCAAATTTTTTAGAATAATTTTCACTGCATTGAGAACAATGTTTTCCAAATTTTTGAGAACAAATTTCACCGCATTGAGAACTTGTTCATAACAGAAGAACTTAGAATAGGGGATATGAGCTGAAGACCCAAGGGGGAGGGAGTTTAGGAACAAGGTAACCAAGGTATGAGGGACGTTGATGGCGGACATGTAGAAGAATCGCACATGGCTAAGAGTGCGGAAGAAGCACTGGAATGTGGGCGAGAGTGAAGCAGTTCAGTCAAGTCGTCAGTGGACGGTACATAGCGTTTTAGAACGATGGTGAGCCCCTAAGCGATTCTTGGCATTGCGAGGCGAAAACTCCCTAAGTTTGTAGGGGGATATGAGGATCTGGTGCAACATTGCAAGACATGCAAACCTATATGGTTCGCGAGTGCTTAGGTAGACAAAGCGTATTGACTAAGGGCATTTTGTAATATCCCCATTTTTGTACTCTCCTTAGTGCCAGTGTTTCTAGTAGGATTGGTCTATCATCTGGGTTCTTGTAGGCCAACGTATTGCAGAGGGAGTCCACCCAGGGGTTGTAGATTCACACAGAACATCTTCTGAATGCATTTCCGGAGTTTATCTAACGTTGCTAGGGTTTAGAGACAGTCTTCTAAATTTTAGGAAGGACTTTTATTTTATAGGAAGGGCCTTATTTTGTGGAGGAGATTGGCATAAAGCTCTGTGAGCCATTTTGGTAATTAGTAAAGGTTGTGACTCTCTCAAAGTGCAAGAATGGTGAATGGTTGACTCTTCCAAAGAGTGGGAATTATGAAAGGTTGTAAGTCTCTTGAAGGGCAGAAATGATGAAGGGTTGTGACTTGCCCAAAGAGTGGTAATTATGAAAGGTTGTGACTTTCTCAAAGGGTAGAAATGATGAAGGGTTGTGACTCTTCCAAAGGGTGGTAGTAATGAAAAGTTGTGACTCTCTCGAAGGTTAGCAATGATGAAGGGTTGTGACTTCCAAAGGGCGGTAATTGTGAAAGGTTATGACCATTGCAAAGGGCGGCCATGTTGAAGAGGTGTGACTCTCCTTGACGTTGAAAGATATAAAGGGGAGAAGGATTCAATTGATTAGGGTATCCAAGGTAGATCAATTTTGGTTAAATAATATATTATTGTCAAAGGCAATAATGAAAAGTGGTGACATATTTAAATGCAAATTAAATATCATATGTGCCAGCCAACCTGATTCGATAAGTTGTATTGTTTGGTGAAGAGGTGTGTCTTGAAAGCTATATAGAGAGGTATGTTGAGACTCATTTAGGCATCCATTCAATGCATAATATTTCTATTTAGGAGACTGTAGTTGGCTTCTTTGCCGAAGTTTTGGAATAAACATGTTAGCTAAGGAATAATTAGTTGGCAAAGTAATGTCATTTATTTCCAATTAGTTTTGGGTAGTTGTCGGTAGTTGGCACTTTAACCAACTGCTTGACACTATATATGTGCTTATGTTTTATTAGAAAATCCCATTGTTTGGATTGTAAACATTACATTTGGAAATAAAGATCATGTCTTTCTACCATGTCCTTGTGATTATTACATTCTTTCTAGTATTGTTGTATGCTATGTTTTGGTACATTGTTTACTTTGCATAATCAAGTTAGTTCCATTCAGGAGCAAACTTTTTGGTGCCATTGTTGTACGAAGCCTGGAGATCTAAACTTGCAAGAGAATGATGACATGTAGTATGGTAGTGTAATGGGCCGACCCTATGAATAACCAGAAGTCTTTGAATTATCAATCAACTCATACATTTGAAGGGCAGCCTTTACCTAGGGGTCTCTAAGAGCTATACCTGAGAAGGGTTAAGAGTGAACGACGAAGTTGAGTGTCTCTTGCTAAGACTATCAAGATTGCTTGCACATAGCTTAATAACCCTCCGAGATCTTTTGGAAGGTAGAGATCGAGAACAATTTCTACAAAAAATACTGCAACGGTACAAAAAAATGAACTAGAGAGAGGAGGAAGAGTGTGACACAAGTAGACGTATCTCTGACAATTAATGCCCCTTCTACCAACAAAGACAAAATAAGACGTACTGTGCATACTTGGGAAGAGGGAGAAGTATTAGTGAGAACTCTTTGAATCAGGGAACAAAGTGAAAGGCGATGACGATTACAGAGAATCGTCATAGAATTTCAAAGTCCACCACAAAGCAAAAGCTAGAGATTGAGTCGAAGCCAGAGTTGAGAGAGACAGATGGCATCCGGTGGGAAATGTACAACATGACACATGTGACCAGAGTGGGAGGAGATTTCCAGAATTCTACCACTCCCTAATGAGGTAGAAGAAAATCCAACCAACTAGGCTAACAATCGATTTGTAGAAGCAATGTCAGACGAGGAAGACTCAGAGACAGACTCAATGGAGAGTAGCAAGTCAGTACACTTTGCACATGATGAAGACAATGAAGAAAGGAACATTTGGAATGATGTTGGCCAAATTTTTGAGAACAATTTTCACCGTGTTGAGAATGATGTTTGCCAAATTTTTGAGAACAATTTTCACAGCATTGAGAACGATGTTTCCCAAATTTTTGAGAACAAATTTCACCACATTGAGAACTTGTTCATAACAGAAGAACTTAGAATATTGGATATGAGTTGAAGACCCAGGGGGGGGGGAGTTTAGGAACAAGGTAACCAAGGTATGAGGGATGTTGATGGTGGACATGTAGAAGAATCGCACGTGGCAAAGAGTGCGGAAGAAGCACTAGAATGTGTGCGAGAGTGAAGCAGTTCGGTCAAGTCCTCATGCACGGTACATAGCGTTTTAGAACGATGGTGAGCCCCTGAGCGAGTCTTGGCATTGCGAGGCGAAAAATCCCTAAGTTTGTAGGGAATGGATATGAGGATCTAGTGCAACATTGCAAGACATAGAAACCCATATGGTTCGCGAGTGCTCAGGTAGACAAATGGTACTGACTAAGGGGATTTTGTAATATCCCCATTTTTGTGCTCTCCTTAGTGCCAGTGTTTCTAGCAGGACTGGTCGATCATCCGGGTTCCTATAGGCCAACGTATTGCATAGGAAGTCCACCCAGGTGTTGCAGATTCACACAGGACATCTTCTAATTGCATATCCGGTGTTTATCTGACGTTGCTAGGGGTTAGATACAGTCTTCTAAATTTTAGGAGGGACTTTTATTTTATAGGAAGGGCCTACTTTTGTTGAGGAGATTGGCAGAAAGCTTTGTGAGCCATTTTGGACAGTCACCTACATTTTAGGAGGGATCCCTACTTTTGAAGAGATTGATTGGGAGTTGACTAGAACACATCAGGGGACCTCTAGGATTTGTTTGGAGACTTTGGTTGCAGTTCCTATTTTTAGGGAAGCTCCCTATACTTTAGGAGACTGCTAGTTAGCTTGTAGCAATCAGACATCATCCATGGACCGGTGGCATCAGGCAGAATTGAGTTTGGAGTCCAAATGGTGAATTTAGAAAAAAATTTGAAAATATTAAAGTTTTCACTTTAATATTTTATTATTAATAAGTCATAATGGTGACTTAGGAAAAAATAATAAAGTGATAATAAAAAGTCACCTTGACACATTTTCCTAGGTAAATAAGTTGTAAGTAATGACTTAAAAAGATATTTTTTTAATTCTCATGAAGAATAAGACCCTCATGATCGATTTATGAAGGAAATGGGAAATTAAAATAAGATTATGATAAAAAATAAGTTTGGGACAGCACATGAGTTCTAGGTTAGCAAGGGGCAGATTGGGTGTTGCCAAGAAGAAAATCAATTATATCCTAGCCGTATAAACATATATCTGACTTAACAAATCAATTTTGGTGAATGGCTTCAGCAGACTGGAGGTACATCAGTATTTTGGCAAGGCAAGCAATTCAACTTGTCCACTGTGTATAGATCAGACCTGTTACGGTTAGATCAGAATTTATAAATAAATAAAAATCAGATTTTGTTCATGTCTTTGGCTTTAAATTTTCTGAAGTTTGTGATTTTCAACATTTTTAATTTACAAGCATTCTACAAATTAGTATCAAAAACAACAAAAAAACCATAAAACCTCAAAGTGCAAAAAAATCAGAGAAAAAACGAAAAAAATCAGAGAAAAAACAAAAAAAATCAGAACTGTGACAAAAATTCAGATTTCCAGAAAAAATCAGAATTAGCAATATATCATGTAATGTCCCCGTTATTAAATAAATAAAATAAACTTTGTAATTTGGGGTTCTGATTGATTTTTGCATCTTGGGCCCATTTCTTTTTTAGTGTAGGTGTTAGGTGTGCCGTGTCAGCTAAATTTTGTACACCCTCAGAAGTTGTCCGATGGGTATTTAAGAATGGTTGTAGGTAGTCATTTGGCATGCATGTTGAATTGTTACTTTGTATTGCGAATTCCGGTTGGAGTTCTGGTGTGCGCCATTTCGGAAGTGAAAGACCTTCCCTATTTGGCCTGTTGCAGTTTCGGTGGGATTCAACCCTCACCCTACTCTGCTTTGTTGTGCTTGTATCGGATCTGGCAGATTCGAAGTACTTCATTATTCATAATATAACCTCCTGACAATTGTTCCATATTTGGTACTTCATTGTTCTGTGCATTTGTTAACATCTGGTGAATTGCTAAGTAATTGCGTTGTAGCGAAGAAGCAAATCCGAGGGGCAAACATAGCACATACGGACTTCCAGACCACCGTAGGGACTGCCCAGTCTAACTTTAGGGACTTCCAGACCACCGTAGGGGCTGCCAGGTTCAACTGTAGGGACTGCCAGACCTCCGTAGGGACTACTAGGTTCAACTGTAGGGACTGCCAGACCACCGTAGGGACTTCCAGACCATCGTAGGGGCTGCCAGGTTCAACCATAGGGATTGCCAGACCACCGTAGGGACTACCAGGTTCTGGTGATATTATGGCCTTTCGGCAAATATATCGTGCTTTGGATTAAGACATTTCGATATATAAATAATAATATAAAATATGAGAGATATTTTATATTCATTGTTTATTAGTAAATCGATTTAATTTGTCTAGGCCCAAAGTTGGCCTCCTTAAGGCAGAATTTCTTATCAAAGTCGGCCTCTTAGAATATTTGATTTCGTTCTCATATATATGTGGATCAATCTTTGAGGAGAAGACACAGAAGACTTAACGTGTTCCTCTCCTTCAAGGATTGATTGGAAACTGCTGGAGCGAATTCATGCATTGAGCGAACTGCTGGAGCAATAGAGGCAGCGACATATTCAGATAATATTTGGGGCTGCTACCAAGTAGTGCAGAAGTGGCTTTGTATAGAAGCTGCGATATAACAAATCAAATGTGTGATGAAGACTTGTTATTGCATAGGCTGCGACTTGCATCAACTGCCAAGTGCAGTCATTCACAGCGAATGCACTGCATATATACATAAAGTACTAAATGCAGTTTGATAACACCTAGTTGATCAGATCTGGGCAGATCGATGACTTCTTGAAGCTAAGTTAAACAAAGTCCTAGGTGGGCTAACTTGGCATATATTACACACAAATATAAAGGCATGTTTGTGGGCTGGTTGGACCTGATACTATAAAGCTAATTCAAAGACCTAGGGCAGACTTGAAGAAGCTATCCTTAAGAGGACAAATTTGGTACAGATTTGAAGGCATCATTTCCGGGTACTTTCTTTCTTTCGTTGTGATTACTATTTTATATCCTGTGCTTAGTGTTTGGAAGACCTCTATAGTTTGTTCATTCCTTGATAAATCTGGAAAATACTAACAGGTTCCACTGTAGGGACTGCCAGACCACTATAAGGACTACCAGGTCCAACCGTAGGGACTGCCAGACCACCGTAAGGACTACCAGGGCCAACCGTAGGGACTGCCAGACCACCGTAGGGGCTGCCAGGTCTAACCATACAGACCAGTCACACCATATGGCCTTCAATCTTCGTTTGTTGCTGAGGAAATTGGATCGAGGGTGCCGTGGGTACATTACAGTGGTATCAGAGCTGGTGATTCTGCTAGCTTGTGGGTTGTGAATGCAAGTATATAATAGGTAAAGAAGATATCATTCGATTGATAGAATGGAAGATCAATAGGATCCTGCCGCTCAAGTCATGGCATTGCTGAGAGAGCTCACCTGAAACGAAGTGCAAATCAATGACACTCAACGACTCATGGAGGAGACATTATGAAAATTGGCTGAAGGCAAATCATCCACATAGCAAAATGGGCAAAGTGACAATTCTGTTTCGAGTAGGGCAAACTCTGAACCAACACGCTCTTGATCGTCGATGCCCACCTTCCCTCCTTGAACAGAAGCACAACATAGAGGACAACCAACATTCCAAGATATGCAAGATCAACTTCGGGAGGATTGGAAGAATGCAAATCTAGAAGGGGATATAACCTACAAGGATTATGTAGATCTGAGAATGAGATATTTAGGTTGCAACAATCGGGGTGGCTACTATAACGACGATCTTAGGAGAAAGATCGGTAAAGTTAATTTGTCAACTTTTGATGGTTCTGGTTCCACCACAACTAGGGCATGGGTGCAGAAGGCCGACACCCATTTCCAACTTAACCCTGTGCTGGAGGACGAAGCTATAAAATTTGCGGCCCTACATTTGGAAGGTTAGCTCACGAATGGTGGCATCATGGCATGGTCACTCTGGGCCGCGACCAGATAACTTCCTATGTTGATTTCACTAAGAGATTAATGGATCGTTTTGATGGAAGAGATCCAGAGCTTAATTTCAAAGATTTGGCTTAGTTGAAACAAATGGGTACAGTGGACAGTTTCATTACAGAATTTCAAAGATTATCAGTCTTGGTAACAAATATTTCGGAGAGACGATTGATTGTGTTATTCATGGATGGGTTGGCAGAACCTTTGAGAGGTTGGGTGAAGGGGTTTAATCCCATCACACTCATGGAGGCAATCAAGAAGGCACACGACATGTCAACATCTTCCTCTTCCTCCTCCAAGAGTTATGCACAGTCCAAACCACCCCTTATTCCAAAAGAAAAAGACAACAGACCTCCGCCAAAGAGACCTTTACTTGATGAAGCTACCCGATGGGAGCTCAGAAGGAGGAAGTTGTGCTTCAATTATAGGGAGCCATGGGAACCTGGGCATCATTGCTTAGGCAAGGGAAAAATCCACTATATTGAAGTAATATCAGATGATGAAGAGGAAGAACCTGCATCGGAAGCTGAGGAAGACAAACAGTCAGCCGCCCGAGAGGTTAACCTTAACCGTGTGGAAAGAATTGCCACATTGTTGAAAAGAGGCGGGTCCATTGCTGCTTTAGCCGGAACTCCGAGATGCGCTATCTTCCAGGTATAGGGTACTCTCCAAGAACAGAGGGTTGTGGTCATGCTAGACAGCGGGGCTACTCTCAACTTCATCAACTCCTTGCTGGTTAAACGAAGGGGTTTACAAATGGAGGCACACCAATGATTCGACGTCAAGGTGGCAGGAGGAAACATTTTGTCTTGTACCCATCTAGTCCCACAACTGAGCATTACTATGGGTAACCACACGGTGATAGATGACTTCTTTGTAGTTGATTTGGACGACATGGAGGTCATCCTCGGCATTCAGTGGATGGAAACCTTGGATGAATACACACAAATTTAAACGGATGAAATTTTCATTCGAGGTGGATGGAAAGAAGGTTGTTCTGAGGGGAATGTCGAATGGAGGACCTAGGGAAATTTCTGCCCGACAGATGGAGACCATCCTCAGGCACGACGATGTGGTCTGGGACGCACATTGTTTTATCTCATCAGAACCTGTACATGGACAACCTAACTTCTATTAGGATGAGGAACTTCAGAGTGTGTTGGATAAGCATCATTTGGTCTTTGCTGACATACCTCCAGGCGTACCACCGCACCATGGGTTTGAACACACTATTGAGATGGAGGCTGGCTCCAAACCTGTCATCACCACACCGTACCATCATCTTAGCAAGTTTAAGGATGAGATTGAAAAGACAATACAGGAACTTCTCGACAAGGGATGGATCAGGCCCAGTTCCAACCCTTTTGCATCATCCGTCGTACTCTGAGGATGTGCGTGGACTACCGTGCATTAAATAAGAAAACCATCAAGAACATGTACCCTATTCCCAGGATCGACGAGCTGCTGGATGAACTGCATGGTGCAGTCTATTTTTCGAAAATAGATCTCCGATCTGGGTATCATCAGATCCGCATGAGAGGAAAAGATGTGGAGAAAACAACCTTCCGCTGCCACTATGGGCATTACGAGTTCCTAGTCATGCCATTTGGATTGATCAATGCTACCGCCACATTCCAGTCCTGTATGAATCACATCTTCAACAAGCAACTGCGTAAGTTTCTATTGGTATTTTTTGATGACATACTCATATACAGTAAGACATGGGAGGAACATTTGAAGCATTTGGATGAAATACTAGAAATTATGGAATCACAGTCCTTGTTTTCCAAAAGGTCAAAATGTGAGTTTGGGATGACAGAGATATTGTACGTCGGGCACATTGTTAGTGGGCAAGGGGTTCAAGTGCATCACGAAAAGATTCAAGCCATTCTGAATTGGCCGCCACCGAAGACTCTCTCAGATCTACGTGGATTCTTCGGGTTGTACAGTTACTATAGGTGGTTCGTGAAGGGATTCTCACAGCTCAGTGCACCATTGACGAATCTAACAAAGAAAGGATAATTCCAATGGTGTGAACAGGCACAACAAACTTTTGAAAGGCTCAAGGAAGTTAAGAGCTCTTGCCCGGTGCTGGCACTTCCAAATTTCACCTGACCCTTCATTTTGGAGTGTGATGCCTCTGCAGAGGGTATTGGGGTCGTGTTGATGCAGGACCGTCACTCTATTGCATTTGAGAGTCGGAAGCTCTCGGGAGTTGAGAAATTGTATTCCATCTACAATAAGGAGATGCCCGCCATCATGCACGCCTTGCCAAAATTTCGACAATACCTCGTCGGAGCCAAGTTTACCGTGCGTATAGATCATAACAGCCTTCGACACTTTCTAGAACAAAGGGAACTCAATGAACGACATCAGAAGTGGGTAAGTAAAGGACAAGCTTTTGATTTTGACATTGAATATGTAAAGGGACAAAATAATGTGGTAGTTGACGCTTTGTCAAGACGGCCGACAATATGCTCTTTATCTCAAATCTTAACTGATTGGAGAGCACACTTGTTGGTTGAGTATTCCAAGAATACTTTCGCATGTTAGCTGGTGGATGGTGAAGTACAAGATGACAGATACAAGGTGGTTGATGATATTATATACTACAAAGGCAGAATATAGTTGGTGCTTGAATCCAAATTGAAGGAGAAGATTCTGAAGGAGATGCACAACTCACCTCTGGCCGGGCATCAGGGATATTTGAAGACTTATAGGCAGATCAGGGAAAGGTTCTCCTGGAAGGGTTTAAAGAGTGATGTCCTCCGATATGTCCGGGAATGTTTGACTTGTTAGCAGAACAAATTAGAACACACTATGCCAGCAGGTTTACCTCAGCCACTGTCGATTCTTGAGCAGAAATGGACTAGCATTTCAATGGATTTCATTTCTGGGCTTCCGAAGGTGCAAGGAAGAGATTGCATCTTTGTGGTGGTTGATAGATTGACCAAGTATGCACACTTGTTTGCTATTTCAAGGGAATACCAGGCCACACAGGTGGCAGACTTGTTCTTCTGGGAGGTTTTCTGTCTGCACGGACTCCCTCGGAACATAGTGAGCGACAGAGATAGTTGTTATCTTAGTACTTTTTGGAAAGAATTGTTTCGGCTGGCAGGAATAGAGTTGTCACCCAACACAAGCTACCACCCGCAGATGGACAGATAGACAAAGATCGTGAACAAATGGCTGGAAGGGTACCTCAGAAACTATGTTTCTGCACAACAGAGAACATGGGTCAAGTGGCTACATCTGGGGGAGCACTGTTACAACACCACCTATCACATGTCCATCGGAATGACTCCCTTCAAAGCCTTGTACAGGTATGAACCACCTTCATTCGTGGACATGGCGTTGGGAGATAGTCGCACACCAAAGGCAAAAGATTGGCTGTAGGAAGGAATAGATATCCTAAGATCACTCTGAGAGAATCTCCTACGGGCTCAGAATCAACATAAAATATATGCTGATAGGCATCACATTGAGAAGAGTTTTGAAGTAGGAGACTTGGTATACCTTCGACTTCAGCCATATAGGTAGTCATCCTTGAAGGCATCTGGGAAGGAGAAAATGAGGCCGTGTTTCTACAGGTCCTACCATGTTTCCAAACGGGTGGGTGAGGTTGCCTACGAACTGGATCTACCCCACGGAAGCAGGATTCACAATGTATTTCACATGTCTTGCTTGAAGAAAGCAGTGGGGCAACATGTCACTGTGTCTGAAGATTTGCCACCCCTCGATGAAGAAGGGAAGCTAGTTTTGGAGCCGGCTGAAGTCATTGCCATCCGAGAGAAAAAGTTGAGGACTCGCACGGTCAAAGAATTTTTGGTGCGCTGGAAGAACCTTCCGTTGGAGGATGCTACCTAGGAGGGCAAGCAAATTTTGAATCATCCGAATTTGCCATTGCTTGAGGACAAGCAATCTTTGGGACGGAAGGATTGTAATGTCCCCATTATTAAATAAATAAAATAAACTTTGTAGTTTGGGGTTCTAATTGATTTTTGCATCTCAGGCCCATTTCTTTTTTAGCATAGGTGTTAGTTGTGCCGTGTCGGCGAAATTTTGTACACCCTCGAGAGTTGTCCGATGGGTATTTAAGAACGACTGTAGGTAGTCATTTGGCACGCATGTTGAATTATTAATTTGTTTTGATTCCGGTTGGAGTTCTAGTGTGCGCCATTTTGGAAGTGAAAGACCTTCCCTATTTGGCTTGTTGCAGTTTCGGTGGGATTCAACCCTCACCCTACTTTGCTTTGTTTTGCTTGTATCAGATCTGGCAAATCCGAAGTACTTCATTATTCATAGTATAACCTCCTGGCAATTGTTCCATATCTGGTACTTCATTGTTTTGTGCATCTGTTAACATCTGGTGAATTGCTAAGTAATTGCGTTGTAGCGAAGAAGCAAAACCAAGGGGCAAACATAGCACGTATGGACTTCCAGACCACCGTAGGGACTGCCCGATCTGACCGTAGGGACTTCCAGACCACTGTAGGGGCTGCCAGACCACCGTAGGGACTACCAGGTTCCACTGTAGGGACTGCCAGACCAACGTAGGGACTACCAGGTTCCACCGTAGGGACTGCCAGACCACTGTAGGGACTACCATGTCCAACCGTAGGGACTGCCAGACCTCCGTAGGGGCTGCCAGGTCTAACCATATGGACCAGTCACACTGTACGGCCTTCAATCTTTGTTTGTTGCTGAGGAAATTGGATTAGGGATGTCATGGGTACATTACATATCATTTGGGGATGGACATTATAGTGGTATCAGACAGAGTTTTTCCTGCCATCCTATTGGGTAGTGGACATTGGTTGCAATGTGCATTGTACGAATGGGAAGATGTTGACAACTGAGAAGTCTATATTGCAGTTAATGCAAGAACTTGCTAAGCTAATGAAGGACCTAGATATCAAAAGATATATTAAGTCATGGACAAAACGAAAAAAAGATGAATATGAGACCAAACCACAGGTTACCACTTTGGTCGTAGATGCATCTATAGAGGATAAGGATTTGCATGAAGGGAACAACATAACAATGGCCTTGAACATACCCTTACAACCTTCCAATGTTGTTGGCACTAGTTCAAAGGTTGGTGTGGATGAGATCATCATTAACTCACCTTTAGAAGACGGGCTTGTTGAAGGAAAAGAGGATAAAGTCCTCCAAACAGCTAACCATGATGATTCATCATGTCATTATCATGATGGAGTTGATTTTATCTTTGAGAACATTTCTGATTCATCTTTGCGGGCAACTGGCGTTGATCAGAAGTCTAGTGACCCTTATGATTTGGATTCATAGTATACCACTGGAAATGATAATGAGGATGCTCAAGAGAGTTTGGATGGCTATGGAATTGCTAATGACTAGTATGATGCTTCTGATTTTGGTAATTATCATTGTAGCAGTTAACTTCCTTTGCAAAATCATTTTGTGGTACCCTTCGATAACCCCTTGTATGAGATGGTGATTGAGAAGACAATTAACAATCCAATCTTTGAGTTGGAGGGTGTCTACACACTTGTTGGTACCTTAGGGAAATCGATATACGGTATACAAAGTGACATGGATCACATAGTTCCGGAATGTAGCAATCAGCACTTTTGCATTTGGGATCCAGGTGTGATGGCTCCTTGACATGATGTGGATCTTGTTTGTAATGGATCCACTTTTGCCCAAAATGCTGTCCTAACTTCCCCCTTACAGTTGGACATGAGGGATGGCATGTATAACAGCATTGATATTGATGGGAACTACTCTGATTTTTGCATTCAAGTTGAGACATTGCATGGAGATCTTAGTATTCATCATACCAACATGATCAAGGAAGTTGATTGGGTTGTTGTGAGACAACATAGATGTGGAATTGTGAGATTAGAGGAGGGATGTTCACATGAAGATGCTACTTGCAGCAATGGGATGCCAAATATACTTGGTATTCAAATTGATTTACTCATTGAACATGTACTTATTGATATCCATCCCCTTATGGGAAGAAAGATGTCTAAGACTGAGGGAGATGTCATACTTGATCCTCCAAGGAAGAAGAAGAGTTTTGAATGGCAGGCTAGCTGTTCTAATTTCCTGATTTGGGGCAGAAGCTTTGAGGTTTTGCATAAATGTAAATTGATAGCCCCAACTTTTTTGGATGTTAGTATGAAGTTGTCTCCTTTAATTGCAGCCATTGGAGGGTCAAGATTGGAGTCTTATTTGTATGTTTGATTCAAAAGAAGGCCAAGGTAGAGCTGCAAGACATGGTGAAGGCAAGTTCTAGTTTTCAGTTTGGAATCAGCAGTCCTTTATAAATACATAGAATGGTGGGAGCAACCATGTCACAGGAGGATGATAGCAGTATGATATTTTTCCATGTTAGCACTCATGAGTCGGTGGCCAAGCCAGTAATGCAATCAGGGTTGAGGGTTTCTTTAGAATTATTTGTTGGTTCATTTGACTTGCTTTGTGAGGATTTGGTGTCATCGATAGTGGTGAGATACCTGGAGGTTCACTACATGGAACCAAAGGGTGTTATGGAGCATACATTTGGTGGATCAACCCCTAGTGTTATGACTACACATGCAGATGGTGATGTGAGTGGTACAAATTTACCTTGGTCCATGAACGTTCATGGAGCCTTTGATGAGTATGTTGGTGGCAAGTCTCATCTGGTTGATGACTCTTTCATAGAACATGTAGCTGCTCTATCACATAGATTGGCTATGCATACCATGGAGACTCTTCCATGTGGTTGGCATACTTTGGAGACTTAGTTGGCTTATGAGTCTAGGTATGGGATGTTGCTACAATTTATGATCAGGGAACACTGATGTGTGCATTGCAGTCAGATTGTGACTTCTGGCTTGATATTGGGGGATATGTGCTTGCTGGTCACGTAGAGACTCCTTGGTGCATAGGTGTTTTGGGTCATGGAGGCTGCAAGCCACAGGGATTTGGGAGTCAGTTGACGTACTCTTATGAGGACACTCCCATTATTAGGTATGATGCTTTTTCTTTGTTAGAGTGTGTAAAGGACTTTGGTTGTCCATCCGTGAGCAACACTATGTTTCTTGGAGCAGTAGGTGGTTTGGTGAGTATTGTTTTCAGACGTGATAGACATTTGGAGGTAGCAAGGCTTTCCCTTGACGTGCCTGGCAGATTACGAGGGTCACTCGGATATAATGACAGTGTAGCTTACCTTAAGCTACTTATAATTTTTGGTTGTGACTCTACCTTACCACCCATCTTTTCTTTAGATCCCAACATGCTTTTGGCAGTTGTTTGGTTAGAGTCAAAGGTCAGGACTAGGATCTACAACATGTTTTGTAGTTCATTAGGTGCCAGTCCCTGCCATACCAGCAACACAAAGTTGATGGACTTTGTTCCCATGATAGTATTCAGTTAGGGTCATATGGCGTAGTTCAGAATTAGGTGGTGATAGCATTGGTAGGCTGATGCAGCGGAAGCTTTCTGTGCATCCAGGATCAATTTTGGATAGAGTATGGGTTAGGCTTGCTACAAGGCTGATTTGTGAAATGGTTTGTGGGCAAGCCATTTAGTTGTTGGGGAGGGCGTATTGGCATGTCTACTTGTTGGACATTGGGTATGCGGTGGATTCCTTTGGTTTGCATTGGTATGATGACACCTTTGGTAACCCCCATTTTGCTGGCCGAGGTCATAACAACAGTATTTGGAGACTTTATGTGTTGACTTATTGGCATTCGATAGCTCATCACATCCCTTTGTTGGTCTTTCTTCATGGATGGATGTTTCAAGATGAGGTGAGGGATACTGGATATGGAGATATGGTGGTTTGGCACGATGATATCTCAATTATGATCAAAGTGGCACAACATCAATGTGGTGGTTTCTTCCAAAGAATGATTTGGGACCCTGGGATCATTCTTGATTTCACTTCGGATCAGCTTGTTGATTAGGGGTTGCACTAGCATTGCTTGAGGACAAGCAATCTTTGGGGAGGGCAGATTATAATGTTCCCATTTTTGTGCCTTCCTTAGTGCTAGTGTTTCTAGTAGGATTGGCCTATTATACGGGTTCCCACATGCTAGTGTATTGCAAAGGGGGCCCACTTAAGGGTTGTAGATTCACATAGGACATCTTTTGATTGCATTTCACAAATTTATTTGAAGTCAACAGGGTCAGAGACAGTATCCTAAATTTTCGGAGGGGCTTCTATTTTATAGGAGGGGGCCTAATGTTGTGGAGGAGCCTGGTAGAAGTCTTTGTGAGATGTTTGGGACAATCTCCTAGATTTTAGGAGGGATCACTACTTTTTAGGGGATTGACTAGGAGTTGACCGAAACACATCAGGGGACCTCTGGGATCAGTTTGAAGACTTTGGTTACGGTTCCAATTTTTTAGGGAGGATCCCTAAATTTTAGGAGACTGTGAGTTATAGGTAGACATAATTCGTGGATTGGTGGCATCAGGCATAATCTAGTTTGGAGTCCAAATGGTGAATTTATAAATAAATTTGAAAATATTAAAGTTTTCACTTTAATATTTTATTACTACTGATAAGTCATAATGGTGACTTAAGCAAAAAAATAGTTATATAATAAAAAGTCACCTTGACACATTTTCCTAGGCAAATAAGTTGTAAGTTATGACTTAAAAAGAGTTTTTTTTAATTCTCATGAATAAGACCCTCGAGATCGATTTTATGAAGGAAATGGGAAATTAAAATAAGATTATGAAATTAAAATGCTGGAAACCCTAGGAAAGTTTGAACTCCTTTGGAGGGTAAGGAGAAAAGAAATAAAAGAACAATGTGGGAGCCATTTTGAGTTATCTAGGTTATTGTTTATCATTTTCAGCAATTGTGGTTTGAGCTCTATGAGGGTTTGAACAACAATCGGGCTTCTCGGAATAAAATCTCTTGGAAGAGTACAAAGTTGGACGTAGCCGTAGCCCTCCAGGTGTCACGATTAGCACATATCGGTTTGGTGTTACATTAGCATCAATATTTTGGGCAGTTTTTCATAGGTCATATTGTGGGAAGGCACAAAACACATCAGATCTGCAGATCAGTGATTGGAAGGGTAAAATTTATTAATGTCCTTGTTTTCCAACTGTGGTTGTCAGTCTAGGTTTTATCATAATTCCTCCAGCTTGCATGTTGAACAAGGAAACAGCAGATTAGTGGATAGAAATCCCTCAGTTTGGGATGACACATGAGTTTTCAGTCAGCAAGGGGCAGATCGGGCGTTGCCAGGAAGAATATCAATTATCTTCCAGCCGTACAAGCACATATCTGACTTAAGAAATCAGTTTTGGTGAGCGTCTTCAGCAGACTGGGGGGAGATCAGTATTTTGGCAAGGCAAGCAACTCAACTTGGTCACTGTGTATAGATCAGGCTTGGTACGGCTAGATCAGAATTTATAAATAAATAAATATCAGATTTTGTTCATGTCTTTGGCGTTAATTAATTTTCTGAAGTTAGTTATTTTCAGCATTGTTTATTTACAAGCATTCTGCAAATTACTATAAAAACACAAAAAAAGGAAAAAATCTCAAAACTGCAAAAAATCAGAAATCAGAGAAAAAACAAAAAAATTAGAACAGTGACAAAAAAACAAGATTCCTGAAAAAAATCTGAATTATCAATATATTATTCGGGGGTGGACATTACACATTTCCTGCCACACTACAGGGAATAGTTATTGATTGTTTTCTTAGGCTTGGAAGAAAAATAGGTAGAATCCTGGGAAAATTTAAAGAAGGCATTCTAGGAGGAATTTAAACTCTTGAGGGATGACAAGGAAATTGTGGCTGAAATCTATAACACTAAATAATGAAAAAAATGAGAATGTGTGAGCTTAAAATCATAGAGGAATTCCTGGGCAAGATGGAGGTCCAACTGGCTGATGGATTGAAGGAACACTAGTTCATTGAAGGTTTGATTCCTTTGTTGAGAAGAAAGATGAAGGTAGTACCCCGTGCTTGTATGTCGATGCTTATAATTGGGTGATGGACATTGAAAGTGAAACTACAACACCGTGGGGAAAGAAAAGAATTAATGATAATGATAGTATGGAGGACAACGACAGCGACGATGAATCAAAAACCATACAAGCCCTTCGATGGTAAATGTTGCACATGATGAAGGAACTAAAGTTGTAGAGAGAAAGTTCCAAGGAAAACAAAGAAGTCGTGTTCACTGACTGCAAGGTAGTTCGAAGAAGTTGTTTTGCGGCACTTGTCAAGTATTGGGACATTCCATCAAGGAATGCCTGTACAACATGAAAACAAGGAGCACACAAGTGCTCTTTGCACAAGGGGAACATGCGACCCTAACGTCCGAACCACCAAAACCACCCGCTAATTCAAATGCATCGTTCGGTGGGTATTGTAACAATAGGTGAAGCAATAATAATAACAATAGTGGCACACAGAGCAAAATACACTATGATGCGAAAGGAAGGCCAATGATCCAGTGTCAAAAGTACAATGGATGGGGTTATTTTGCCTGTGACTAGCAAATCAGTCAAAATAACTTTGGTTTTCTATGTAGCTAGTGTGGACTAGAAAACCATGAAAACGCTGATTGCTTGAAGCAGAAAGGGTTGAACATGCTAGCTATGGAGAATCCAAACGAAGAAGTACTAGTGATCACCAAGCTACAAACGAAGAAGGCAATATTACCAAATCTGTGTACGGAGAAAGAAAGACTTCAGGAAACCAAGGCCGACGTGGAACAAGCAATGGTGGAAGAAAGGAGAGCCTCAAATGAAGCTGCTAGTACTCCACCGTGGTTGGAGTCTAAAAATAATACAGTAAGATAGGTACTGCAAACAACAATCCTTGTCAAGGTGGCGTATCTTCTACAAGCAATGCCACAACTAAAAATGGCAACTACAAATATAGTTAGTGACAAACAGCAAGGAGCAATGTCAACCACAAAAGAAGCCGACGAAGGAACCACTCCATGAAGGGGATGTGGTCAATGACCCAATGTTGTTGGTAGTAAGCATTGGGAGGAAACCAACTATCGTTGAGATGGAGATAATGGGAAGAAAATTAACAAGCAACATCATTAATGGAGGCTCAAGAGTTAATGTGCTGCCAGAAGAAGTTTGGATGTGCCTCGGGAAGCCAACACTTTAGCCGACAAGCTTTCACTTGGTGGTTGTCGACCAACATGATATTAATGGAGTGGTTGAAAGGAAAAAAAGGACTTGTTGTAGAAATGGATAGAACTATGTTGAATGATGCAAGTTTACCTAACATGTATTGGAGAGAGGCTGTACACACTATTTATCTTCTTAGCAAGGCGCAAGTGAGAGTAAATCATACCAAAACACCTTTTGACCTGTGGTTTGGAAAGGTACCAACTATGAAATACTAAAAAACCTTTGGGAGCAAATGCTATATCATTAGAGATGAAGATAATCTTGGGAAGTTTGATGCAAGATCAGATGAAGGCATATACTTGGGATATTCTACAAAAAGCAAGGCATATAGATTCTATAACCTGAGGCTAAAAAGGATTGTTGAGAGCACTAATGTCCAAGTAAGTGGGGTTTGGAATCAAGCTGCTCCGGAGCTTGAGTTAGACTTTGAAGACATCCCTGTCATTCGTGTAGAAGAAATAAATGCTTTAGAAGACAAAAGAAGAATCAAAAGAAGAAGAGAAGGAACTAGAGCAAACATTGAAGACTCCAACAAAATAGTTAGAGAGGTATCATTCGGAAGATCAGATAATTGGAGACAAAGACAAAGGTCTGTTGACAAGGACAAAGGCAACATTGAATGAACAGACAAATTACTGTTTTTTGTCCAAGGTAGAACCAAAGACCTATGCAGAAGCCAACAAAGATGGAAGTTGGGTAAAAGAAATGAAAGAAGAGTTTGATTGGATATAGAAAAATCAAATATGGGAACTAGTACCTAGGCCATTGGACAAAAACGTGATTGGAACCAAATGGGTGTTCTAGAACAAGTTGAATGAAGATGAAGTCACAAGAAACAAAGCAAGATTGATATGTAAAGGCTACACTCAAGTTGAAGGTATAGATTTCGAAGAAAATTTTGCTCCAGTAGCTAGGATGGAAGCTATTAGGATATTTGTTTCTTTCGCAGCTTATAAGAATTTGAAAGTATATTAGATGGATGTCAAGTCTGCCTTTTTGAATGGAGAGCTGGAGGAGGAAGTTTACATTGAACATTTAGATGGCTTTCAGTTATCAGATGATCCAGATATGGTTTGTAGACTCAGAAAGGCACTTTATGGACTTAAACAAGCTCCTAGAGCTTGGTATTGTAGGTTAGGCAAGTATTTGCTGAAAAAAAAGTTCAAGAAAGGTACTACAAATTGCAAGTTATATTTTAAAGTTGAAGATGATAGAATGGTGATAGTGGTTGTATATGTTGATGACATCATATTTCGAGAAATGATGTGATTTGCTAAAGAAAGGCAAGAGTTTGAAATGTCTATAATTGGTGAGTTAACTTTCTTCCTTGGTCTTCAAATTTCTTAAATGAAAGATGGTATTTTCATTTCTTAGACCAAGTATATCAGAGAGATGTTGAAAAAGTTTGCAATGGAGGATTGTAAACCAATTGTAACCCCTTTGGCAACTGACAGTCACTTTAAGTAAAGATGTTGAATCTCCGGAAGTTGATTAGAAGCTCTACAGATCTATGATTGGTGGATTGTTGTATTCGAATGCTTCAAGGCCATACATTATGCACGCAGTCTGTTTGGTTGCAAGATATCAAGCTAGTCCTAGGCAATCTCATGAGAAGGCAATGGAAAGAATATTATGAAATTTGAAAGGGACTTTGAACTATGGGTTATAATACAAGAGATGATGGCTTTTCTTTAAAAGCCTTTACTGATGTTGATTGGGTAGGATGTGCAGGTGACAAAAGAAGTACAAGTGGAGGTGCATTTTTCTTGGGAGATAGGTTAGTCTCCTAGACAAGGAAGAAGTAGGATTCAGTTTCATTATCTACTGCAGAGGCATAACATATTGCAACAACATCTTGCTGCACACAAGTGTTATGGATGAAACAAACCCTAAAGGATATCAAGGTTGTATATGATGAGACAGTTCTAATTACATTTGATAATATAAGTGCTATCAATATTTTAATGAATCTGGTAATGCATTCAAGGACTAAACACATTTCAACCAAGTATCACTTTTTGAGGGAGAAAGTCGCAAAGAAAGAGGTCAGATTGGAGAATGTGCTTATATAGGAACATATTGCAAATATCGTCACTAAGGTGTTGTCAAAGGATTCTTTTAGGTATCTCAAGTAGAAGTTAGGGGTTATTGTGCTTCCTTCAAACTAGATGCATAAGAGTATGGCATCTTTTCAGGGGGAGACTTAATGTCTCTCTTTTTTTTCTCCTCTATTGATGTGGTCATTGCTCTCAGGGGGAGCAATGAAGGGTATAGCTTTGTGGTTGCAGGAAGATGTTTCGGGGACGAATTGTCCTTGACAGGGGCAGTTGTGTTGCTGATAATGTTGTGTTTGGAAAATGGAGAAATGTTTGGCAATACAGTGTAAGAGTACTATCTAGAGATGTCTCTGAAAGGGGGAGAAACACAGTCAAAAGATCTTTTAGTATTGTGTCCTTTGTCCTTGATGTCAAAGGAGGAGAGAAGTACAGTGGGTCATCAGGTTGTTTGTCGTTGGTGTTGCCATCAATGACAAAGGTAGAGATTGTCAGCATTATTTGTTTAGTGTTGTCATTGATATCAACATGCTGTGTGTATTGATGTCAACCTAATGAAGAAGTGTACGAGTTGAGTATTGTACTTGATGCAGAAAAGTATGAGAGAAGTGTTTAGTGTATGAGAGAAGTGATCAGTGTTGTCATAGGCCTGATTATGGGAAGCTGAGATATATAGGAAAGAGAATTTTAAGTCTGGTATTGGGTAATCAGATGGTGTTCCAATATTTAGTGAGGACGAGAAGTCGGTATGTTGTATATCCAGAAGGTGACAAGTATGGAAAGCTGATTTACGTAGGAAAGAGTATCCGAAGTCCTTATGAGAGAATACTTTGCATTGCTCCATATAAGAAGTTGGTGATTTGTTGTGGCTGTGGTGGTGTAATGTATGGTCTGTGAATGTTGCACTATCCTATTTTCAGGTCCACCGAAGTTCAAAGGTTAGAATTGTGTTTTGTTGTTTGTTGACAATAGGGTTGGCTGTGAGGAATAGTCAAGACAGGTCTGGAAAATCATCTGCATTGCTCCACATTGATATATCTAGGAGTGTGGTTTGGTGGACATATTCCGAACGTCTGTGCAGTGTTCTAGTTCATATATCTTATGTTGATTTGCTCCACAATTGAAGATATGTTGTTTTGAGTTTAATATTGTTGTTTGTGTTGGCCTTTGCCCGACTCAACGAATTGTTTTGATTTGATTTATGACTAATTGGTTTGGATATGCTTTGGAGGAAGAGTTAAGAGGTTAATGTAGATCTTGCCGTGGCATGTTGTGCTCTGTATGGAGTTATGTGCATCAGAGATTGTTTTTGGCCTGATTGATTAACATGTTCCTATGCTTTTTTACATGTTATGTTTGTTGCTGACTTTGAAGATTGTTGTGGTTCTTGCAGTGTGATTAAATCATTTGTGGGAAGCGTGTTGTGATGTATTTGGGTCCCCTTTATCTCCTCGGGTGGACCACATTGAGTGTATGTGTTCGAGGTGGACAACCTTGAGTAAATGATGCTTGTTTCTATTGTGTCCGACCTCCTTGTATATTTGGATGATCAAATTGAAATATAAATATAGATGTGCGGATGGTTGAGTTGAAGTGTCAATGGACTTGGATTGTTTTGGGATCGAATGTGAAGTAACTGTAATGCGAATGTGAAAGAGTAGAGGTTGGAATGTGCAAGTTTGACAAAGTTGCTGCAATGGTTGATAAGGAGAAAAGTATGAGATATGCTTTTCACCTCGTACATTTTGGGCCTTCTTTCACATGTTTGGCTTGAAATGGAGTGCAGCCTAGTGGTTCCTGGGGTGAGAGTGGGGCCCAGGTCATCATCGTTGTTGCAGTCTCCATGTAACACTTAATAACATCCATTGGACATTTATTTTGTGTCATTGCAAGGTTTGAATGCCAATTCAACCAGGGGTTTAATTAATTGAATTCTTCTATTAGTTGAAGTTTATAATTTTTAATGTTTTGAACCAGAAATGAAAATAAACAGCAGAAATACACAACAAATTATCTTGGGAAAACCCTCCACTTGAGGGAGAAAAACCCAGCCACAAATATATCACTTATATATAATGAACGTGCAGAAGTCTGAAAGACAATATGCCCAAACTGAAGTGATGATTAACAACCCTCCTACCATCTGCAGACAATAATAAATACTACTTTTGTATTGATATTAAGAAACACAAGATATCAATCTGTATATGTCACCATGCGAATTCCTCCTGGAAGAATATATGAAATTGTCTTGACCCTTCGTTGTCTTTCCGTTACAGAGTAAAGACCCTTTGTTGTCTTGACCCTTCATTGTCTTGACTCTTCAATGTCTTGTCCCTTCAAAGTGAGGACCCTTCTTTGTCTTTAATAAAAAATAGATTATTTATATATTTCAAATTTAGGAAAGAAAGGTAGCTCCTGATGCTATAACATCAACACTCCCTCTTAGCTAGGGAGGTATCTTTCTAGATATCCTTGTCATGGAATCTCTCAACATGACTCCCACAATGGCTACACCCATTTGTGGAACAAAATTTATCATGGAATCTCCCAACATGATAACATCATGGAGTCACTCAACATGACATCCACAATGGCTACTCCCATGTGTGGAAAGAAGCATATGCCAAGTGCCCATCATGGAGTCACTCAATGTGATGTTGTAGAGTCTCTCAACACGACGCCCACCATGGCTACTCCCATGAGTGGAAAGAGCAACATCTCTCAAGGAGTTTCACCTCATATTTATCCATCTTAGAGAAATATGCATTAAAGAGAAACGTCTCTCTCAAGGGCTTTCACCTCATATTTCTCCATCTCAAAGAAATGTGCATTAAAAAGCAACATCTCTCAAGGGATTTCACCTCATATTTCTCCATCTTACAGAAATATTCATTTTAGCACGCAACAAGGATCACTGATGCAGAGACCCCCTCCCAACAAGAGTATCATTCTCCACAACACCTCATGGCAGCCGATCTAAATTCATGTGGCTTCAAGAACACATTTGGCTTATTTCCCACAACAACACCACGCGGTTTGCAGTGGTGCATTCCCAGTCTTTTCATTTCCCCATTGGATACAGAGATGAGACAGAGCCCTTTCAACAAGTAACATTATGTCTTTGTTGTTCTCATGATTGACTAGGCCCACTAGCACAGACACAAATGCATCGACCGCGAGGCTACTGAGTGACTCCTCCATGTCTATTGACACCATCTCACATAGTTGGCTGAGTGCCTCCACCTGCCACCCCTCTTCCCCGTCAGCCCGTAGTCTTGATAGAATTCTCTTTATGCGCTCATGAGAGCTTGAGCCTCTTGGCAATAGATCATCCAACATACCCAATATGTGTTGTTAGATATCACAAAGCATTCTTAGATCCCTGCATCGATTCACAGTTTGCAATGAATTTGGAAACATAAATACCATCTCACTTCTCAACACACATCTAGCATATTACACCTTCAACATCACCCCAACTCGCTGGCACGACAATCTCTTTTTGGCGGCCCCACAGTCTCTGAATCCCTTATTTTGCCTGATATTTTCATATCAACCTATCCGATTCCCATACATCTCCAGCGACACCCATACATTTCTGGCGCCCACAAAAGGAGTCGAGTAGACACCAATGGAGCCACTTCAAGATACCCGACCTCTTCCACCACTCCGCTCCAAGAGAGAGGCATCGAGCTCAAAATTGCATACATCTTCAATCGCCTAATCTCTGATAGGCGTCCTCGTAGGGAATCCCCACATTGCTCTCTAATATAAAGCTTCGAAGACATGGAGAAACACATGCCCCTCAACTATAGGCCTTTAGAGCCCCACCAGCATTACAATATGCCATTAATGGATTGTGAAAGAGGCCCTCAAACCGTAGATGTATCAGATCACCAATTGGGAACTCCCAAACAATGAGATGAGGAAAGAATAGTTCCCACACCCTTGCACTTTTGCACTAGCAACCAAGATACTTGACTCCTCTTCCTTGCGCAAAGGTTTCCTCCCTCATTGTCCAAAATCACAGCATGTAGGACATGAAAATGACATGCACTCGAAATTCCCTTGAGCAACTCTCAGGAAGCAAGGAAAAAATGCCATACGATGTCAGTTATCTATTCGGTCCTGATCATATTCATTGTTTTGCAATTTATGAAAAGAACATATTCAGACGCCTCCAAGAAAGTAACCTTCCAAGCAGAAGAATATGCTCCTGTAGAATCATAAATTTAAACATAGGAAAACTCAGAATTCAAATCTAGTCCTATTTCATTTCTTTTCTGCTTTCACTTAAACCTGGCTTTGATACCATGTTAATGTTTTAAACCAGAAAGGAAAATAAATAACAAAAATAAAAATAATGAACAGTAAGACACAACAAATTACCTTGGAAAAACCCTCCAACTTGAGGGAGAGAAATGTTGAAATATAGCTTCGTTCGTGTTTAAGTATGCCAATTGAATATAAGTATATTCAATATATATATATATATATTTATATATATATATTTACTATTATAGTTATGGTTGGCACATTGCAGAGAAACCAATCGAATGAAGTATACTATATATTGGAGCATACTGCAGACACGATAATCATCGTGTACTGCAATGTATATTGCAGACACGATGGTATCGTATATTGCAATGTATACATTGGAGGCACGATAAGTATTGTGCACTGCAATGTATATTACAGTCACGATACGTATCGTGTACTGCAATACATTGCAGTCATGATAAGTATCGTGCACTACAATACATTGCAGACACAATAGTATCGTGTACTGCAATGTAATTGCAGTCACACGATAGTTATCGTGTGACTGCAATTACATTGCAGTATGCGATAATCATTGATATAAATCTTTGTTGTTAAACGACACTTAAGTCGTTTGGATTAATTATCAAAGCTGCAGCTAAGTTGATTGAAATAATATTAATGTAGGGTCATGACTCTACATGGCAACTGCCATGTACGGTCATGACTTTACATACTAATATATATAATAAAAGGAAATTGTAGATTCAATCAATAAAAAATAGGCAATTGCATTTTACAACAATATATACTAAATATTAAATAATATATTAAATCTTTTGATCTAATATTCCTTAACATGGTATTAGAGCAAGGTTATTAGAGAAGATATATTATTTATTGTAATTGATATTTCATATAAACATAATAAAATTTATATTTGTGTTTATTATAATATCAAAAAGAAATGGCTTACAGTATGAGAATGGAAGATAGACTTGAGGGTGCATCCAACTTTATATCTTGGAAAACTAGAATTACTTCTCTACTTCTAGAACTCGAATTGGAGGATTACATAGAGAAAGAACCTACAATACCTGAAGATGAAGTAGAAAAATCCACTTGGAAAAGGCGAAATAACAAAGCCAGAAAATTGATTATTGACTCTGTCAAAGGCTATACTTCCTAGCATTTCAAGATTAACCACTGCATTTGAAATATTCAAAACCATTCAAGACACATTTGAAATCAATAATGCTAGTAGATTATTGACCCTAAAACAACAACTTATGAATATGAAAATGAACAAGGGTGAAACAAATCACCTCCTATTTTTTGAGAATATCAGAATTAAGGGATCGACTCTTTACCATTGGAAATAATATGGATGATCTAGAACTATCCTTAATTGTTCTAAGAGGATTACCTATCTCCTGGGAATCATTCATTCAGTGCATAAGTGCAAGACCTCCATTACCAAAATTTGAACAACTAAAAAATGATTTCACTCAAGAAGAATCAAGATTAATCTCAAGAGGAATAGGACCTAGCAAAGAAAAAGAAGTTTTGGCACTCCACACATCCAACAAAAAGAAAAAGTTTTCAAAAAGGAAAAGAAGTACTAAAACCTTCAATAAAAAGGATCTTTCAAAAGTACAATGCTACAAGTGTGAGAAATATGGACATATTCACAAATATTGTCCAGAAAGAAAGAAAATACAAGCAGCACTAGTCGAAGTCAAAGAAGTGGAAAATCCTCTCTTTTTCTTAGCTTTGTCTAGTGAACTAAACTCAAATACGATTATGTGGATAATTGATAGTGGAGCCTCAAGACATATCACTGGATTCAGGGATCAATTTGAAACATTCAAAGAAAACTCCTCAGAAGAAGTTACTATTGGTGACAACTCTACTTATCCTGTGAAGGAATTGGGACCTGTTCAATCAAGATAAGAGGAGTAACCTTACAGTTAAAAGTACTATACATACCTGGAATAAAAAGAAATTTAATCTCCATTTCTGGACTAGCTGATCAAGGATATAGAGTCACATTTAATGAAGATAAAGTTCTTCTCTGGACTAAAAATTCAAATATCAAGAATGCCATCACTATAGGGTCTAGGGAAGGTAGTCTATATAAATTATGTGGTGAACAAAAAATTGCCTTAAGCCATGAAGTTCAAAACAATAATGAGATATGGCATAAAAGGTTAGGCCATATTAGATATAGTGCTCTTCCAACTCTAAAAAGAATCACCCTAGGGATACCTCATCTTAAATCTGAACATTCAGGTATATGCAAAGGATGTGCCTTAGGAAAGAATACAAAAGGGTCTTTTCCGACAAGTGAACACAAATCCAAAAATGTATTAGAACTTATACACACAGTTCTATGTGGTCCCATGTCAACACACTCCCTGTCAGGTGCCTTATACTATGTAATCTTTGTTGATGACTACTCTAGAAGAACCTGGATATACTTTCTAAAACTAAAAGAATCCAATGAAGTTCTATCTAAGTTCAAAGAATACAAAGCACTAGTTGAAAATCAAACCGGCAAGAAAATAAAAACTCTAAGGTCTGACAATGGAGGTGAATATACCTCTGACAATTTTAAAGAATTCTGCAAATCTGTTGGGATTAAGAGGGAGTATACTGTACCATATAGTCCTCAACAGAACGGAGTAGTGGAAAGAAAGAACATAACCATTATCGAAGCAGCAAAAGCCATGATGCATGACCAAAACATCCACATCTCTTTCTAGGCTGAAGTAGCAAACACAGTAGTATACATACGAAATAGGTGGCCTCATGCTATTCTAGAAAATACTACACCAGAAGAAGTGTTTACAGGGAACACACCAGACTTAAGCCATCTAAGAGTGTTTGGTTGTCTCGTTTACATACATGTTCCAAAAGAAAAGAGAACCAAATTAGAACCTTCTGGGAAGAAAGGTATATTCATAGGATATAGTGAAGATACTAAGGGATATCAAATTTACATCCCTGGCCAGAGATCAGTAGAAATCAATAGAGATGTAAAGTTTGAAGAAAATTTCATATCCACAACTACTGAGGATGATTCCATAACAGATCTAGATAAAGATCTTACAACTGAAAATGAGAGGGAGAATAAAACAATAGATATCGAGCCTACATTTTTAAATATTGAACCTACAAGTCCAAATGATAAAAATAATGTAACATCAAATAACACCAAGAGACCTTTATGGGCAAGGAAGATGTTTGAAGAAAATAATATAGAGCCACATCAAATATTCAGGGAGAACAAGAGAACAAGAACACAAAAATGTTATGCTGCCCTTCTAACTGAGCTCGCAGAATTTGAACTTGACAGTGTTGAAAAGGCATTAACAAAACAAGCTTGGAGAGAAGCCATGATTGAAGAGTATCAGTCCATTATGAAAAATGATGTTTGGGACATTGTGCCCAGACCCAAAAACAAATCAGTAGTCTCTTCAAAATGGTTATTTAAGATCAAATATGCTTCAGATGGCAGCATTGAAAAACATAAAGCCCGGTTTGTTGCCAGAGGATTCTCACAAAAGGTTGGGATTGATTATGAAAAAACCTTTGCTCCTGTAGCCTGTTACACATCTGTAAGAACCATTCTTGCAATTGCAGCATCTAAAGGATGGAAAGTACACCAAATGGATGTCAAGACATCTTTTCTAAATGGGAAAATTGAAGAAGTATACATAGAGCAACCATAAGGATTTGTCACACATGATAAAAATCACTATGTATGTAAGTTAAAGAAAGCTCTTTATGGCCTCAAGCAAGCCCCCAGAGCATGGTATGAAAGGATAGACAACTATCTCACCAAACTCAGGTACTCCAAGAACTTAGCAGATCCTAACATCTACTTCAAGGTAGTAAATAGTGATATGCTAATTCTAGTTCTGTATGTTGATGACTTGCTTATAACAGGAGAAGATCACCTGATTACAAAATGCAAACAAGACCTAGTAGCCAAGTTTGATATGAAGGATATGGGCTTACTACACTACTTCCTAGGTCTAGAAATTTGGCAAAAGAAAGATCACATTTTCTTAAATCAGGAAAAGTATACTACTGACATCCTTACTAGATTTGGTATGATGGATTGTAAACCATTGGCTACCCCAATGGAAACAAATCTACACAAGCTAAAAAGTGAAGCAGAAGATTCTGAACCTACAGATCCATCACCATACAGACAAATTGTTGGATCCCTCATGTATCTGGTAAACACACGTCCTGATATCTGTTATGCCACAAATGTACTAAGTCACTTCATGTGTGAACCTAAGAAAATACATTTAATGGCCGCTAAACACATTCTGAGATACTTACGAGGCACCATTGGACTTGGTTTAAAATATGAAAAGGTTGAGATTCAACTTCAGGGATATTCTGATTCAGATTGGGTAGGTAGTTCCACAGATCGCAAGAGCACCACAGGATGTTGTTTCAGTTTAGGATTTGCAATGATATCTTGGTTCAACAGAAAACAATTAGTTGTTGCTCAGAGTTCCATTGAAGCAGAATACATGGCTGCCTCTATGGGAGCTAGAGAAGCAATCTGGTTAAGAAAACTATTGTTTGATCTATTTGGAAAACCTCTGGTACCTACCATTATCCATTGTGATAATCAAAGCTGCATAAAGCTCTCAGTAAATCCAGTTTTCCATAATCGATCAAAACACATAGAGATTCCTTACCATTACATAAGAGATATGGTCGATAGGAACATCATCAAACTAGTGTATATCAGCACTGAGGAACAAAATGCTGACATCTTTACCAAACCTCTTGCAAAAATGAAGATAGATTATTTCAGGAGAAAAAATGGTATGACTAGACTATAAACTTGTTGGGATGAAATTCCTACACTTGTACTTTGTATTCATGAATATATTAATAAAGTTATTTTTTTGAAATATTTCATTGTGTTCAAGAAGATGACAATCTTCTATTGGGGTTACTATTACAAGGTGGCGATCTTTACAATAGTTGACCAAATTTCAAGATTGACACCTTAACGGGTTGCCCTGGATTGTGCCGGATATCTTGATACTGAGATGTTATTACTGTATGGTGTAATAACTCATATATCATGATTGACACCTTAACAGGTAGTCCTGGATTGTGCCAGATATCATGATATCGAAATGTCTAAAGTATATATCATGATTAAGACTTCTTTATGTTGTCCCGAATTGTGTCGGTAATCATGACATACTATGACCTTCCTCAACACATCTTAAACCCTCTCTTACTAAGAGGGTGTGTTGAAATATAGCTTCGTTTGTGTTTAAGTATGCCAATTGAATATAAGTATATTCAATATATATATATATATTTACTATTATAGTTATGGTTGGCACACTGCAGAGAAACCGATTGAATGAAGTATACTATATATTGGAGCATACTGTAGACATGATAATCATCATGTACTGCAATGTATATTGTAGACACGATGGTATCGTGTATTGCAATGTATATTGCAGTCACGATACGTATCGTGTACTGCAATACATTGCAGTCACGATAGTATCGTGTTAGGGTCATGACTATTAGAAATAGGAAATACTAAGAGGGGGGGTGAATTAGTATTTCACAAACTTTTACTTTTGCCCACTTATGGATATAACAGATTACTTTAAAGCATAAGAAACTAAATAGCATACATAACAGTGAATGTAAAGAACTCATAACACATGATATGTTCTCGAGGAAACCCTGGCTAAGGGAAAACCCCGGTGGGGATGGTACCCACAAAGATCCACTAATCAAAATATATCCTGTTAAGGATGTTGAGCCTGTTACAATCATATAGTGTATCAGTCCTGGTTAAGGGACTATAGGCCTTGTTAGAAGCCTCAACCCTGTTAGGAGTTGTAGATACAAAACCTGATTACCAGATGAGCTCACTGCCCAAACAAGTAATACAAATGTTTACTAATTACAATATGGTACTGCTTACAACTTCGCATCAACAACTTTCACTGCTATCACAATACACAACTATCACAAGTTACATGTTACATTTCAAGTATGTTCGGTACATCTTTATTTATACAAGATACAAACATAATATCTTTCTCCTGTCGGCTTGCATATCTTTATCCAAGAGTAAACATCTAGGATGTCGTCTCTTTATAATATTAAGTCATTATTTTGACAAGCAAAATAATCCCTTAATTCATTTACTAGTTCTGCCTTCAAAACTGCTCTATCGGCTTAACTTTGTCATCAGTAAAACAGTCATAACTTTGTCCGTACTGTCCGTACTCTTTTGCGCACTGAGATGGGGTATCCTTAGACACCATAGAGTCTATGTTCAAATGCGCAAACTCTGATCATGCTCCAGTGAATGTCGCCAAAACAAACTGTATCGGGTGCTCTGTCAAAAACACTGTTTCATACTTAGACAATTTTAGTCTGCGATCTTCCATACTTACTTTCCAGCTTATGTGATCTTCATAGGGAACATATGTTGCCATAATGACAACATTCATCTACATACCTCAGCCAAATTGCCAACAGACTCTACATGGCAACTGCGATGTACGGTCATGACTTTACATACTAATATATATAATAAAAGGAAATTGTAGAATCAATCAATAAAAAATAGGCAATTGCATTCTACAGCAATATATACTAAATATGTAAAGACATGACCGTACATGGCAGCGCATTCTACAGCAATATATACTAAATATTAAATAATATATTAAATCTTCTGATCTAATAGTCCTTAACAAGAAACCCAGCCACAAATATATCACTTATATATAATGAACGTGCAAAAGTCTGAAACACAAGGCTCAAACTGAAGTGATGATTAACAACCCTCCTATTGTCTGCAAACAATAATAAATACTACTTTTGTATTGATATTAAGAAACACAAGATATCAATCTGTATGTCACAATGCGAATTTCTCTTGGAAGAATATATAAAATTGTCTTGACCCTTCATCGTCTTGCCATTACAAAGTGAAGACACTTCGTTGTCTTGACCCTTCATTGTCTTGACTCTTCAATGTCTCGTCCCTTCAAAGTGAGGACCCTTCGTTGTCTTCGATAAAAAATAGATTATTTATATATTTCAAATTTAGGAAAGAAAGATAGCTCCCGACACAATAACATCAACAATAATAACTCAAAACTTGGTAACCTTAAGTAGTTGCATCCTCGTAGCCTTCACCAAATAGATAATAGAAGAAACATCCTAAACTTGTATCCCATATTTGTAGAACTATTTGACTTCTGGTGATGATGAAGCTAGAGATTGGATATCAATAACATAAAGTGTCATTTTGACTGGTTGAGTGTCTTTAGAGTGATATATGGAACAAAAATCATAAGTTAGCTTGGCTTATGCAAGAGAATGTTTACTTTTTACTCCAGCTATTCTAAATTCTGATTAATTTGTGTTCTTAAAAAAATGATGAATATTGAGCTGAGAATCTTCTATTCAGGCCATATGAACTAATAGCCATTGCTGGTAGCAAAGGAGTCTCTATATGGCACATCGAACTTGATCCTAACACAAATGAAAGGCCTAAGTTGACAAGGGTCGCTACACTTTCAGGTCATGATGGTGAGGTATGATTAGTTTAGGGCTTACAATTCCTTATTTTGTATTTCTTTTCATTAGCATAATTTGGTTTAATTCAGATATCATTTACAGGTCTGGCAATTGGACTGGGACATGGGAGGAATGACTTTAGCAACTTCTGGAAATGACGGTACTGTTCGCTTATGGCAATCAAATACAAATGGAGCATGGCAAGAAGTAGCAGTTATAGAAAGCAGTCAATGATTTTTCAAAGACTTTCGAATTTGTACCATGGATTTGAGGGGCGATATTATGATGTAATCTCAAAAGGTTTATCATTATGATTTTGTAAAATCTGGTGTTTCTTCATTTTACGATTAATTTTTTGAGGGGCTGACAGGAAATGGAATACAATACAAGAATCTTGGTGTCCATGAGGCCAAAGAGAGTCTATGGGGACAACAGACCTTACCATTTTACCTTTCTGACTGGACCTTGTGCTATTAAGTTTGATGATGAATTCCCTTGCTTTCTCAAGCTTTTCCTCTTCAAAGAAAACCGGTGAGGTTGCAGCTGCAATGAACTTATATATTTGTTTTGAATGTCAATATAAGTTTCGGGTTCTAGAACAAAGTGCTTTGACGATTCAACTGCCTCAGCTACACAAAAGATATAAAAAATTTCCTCCCATTCTTTCATAGACCTCTTCCACCTCGAAGATGCTGTGATCTTGTTCTTGTTCAAGCTATGAGTATCTTTGCCCTCCAAGGATATCTGTTTACATATGATCCTTTTTGGGTGTTCCTTTCTAGAACTCAAACTTTGTTCTGAAAAAATCTATACCCTAGTAAGGCTTACACTTGCACTTTATTTTTCCAGTTTGTAAACATTGATTTGTAGTCAATCGATTTCTATTTTGACCTCTTGGTGAAGGCACTCACATAACTTGAACCTTTGTCAATTGGACTTAGATCGAACTTCTAACACTAATGACTATAAAATAAATTAGCTTACACTTTACATAAACTAGTTAGAAAAATCTACTCATTACTTATATATTAATTATAAACTAGTTAGAGAAATCAACACATTACTTATATAAAAATTATATTGTAGTCAACAAGATTAGTTTCTTTTCATTGGCTGTATACAATTACACTTATTAGTTGCTAATGGTTGGCAGTTCTTAGCAATCGTCAGTATACATACTCTTATTGTACTAGTCAAAGGGACCCATGTTATGAGAATTCCCTGAACTGCACTTGTAGAAATGCATATGAATGAAAACTCTGCAATTACTCATAGATTTGTTACAGTCATCGGTATTCATCATTCTTGCTTATTGTGTTATATTTCATGCATTTTAAATTAGTTAGTTAACATTGGACATCGTTACCTCTAGACCTCCACTGAACTCATTTGGATTTCCAAGTACTTCACAAGTTCAAGTGTGGAAGTTATGCTCTCAAGTCTACCTATAGGTCTTCCTCTACAGTATCATCATTAGATTGGCCAATCTTCCCTAATGTTATTTACTTGTTTTCCTCGCATGTTGACTTTTTCTTTTGAGGGAATGTAATTAGTGTACAATGACCGTCATTGTTATGATTTGGACGTACTGTAGAGTTAACTACCTATCACTTAGCCATGTAGGTGATGAATGCTAGGAGTTGCTTGTGAGGCTTGGATGGCTTTTGCTAGTAGCATGTAGGCAATGCATGATTTATATGCTACAAGGAAGAGGAAAATGAAAGATAGGTAATCATGAAACCACACTAATCTATGTGTCAACCTTAACATCTCCTATCTTGTGGGGTTGTGTTCAAAACTATTAAGGATGAAATGCCTAGTATATGTCAATTGTTAGTAGGTAATTACCTATGCATCAAATGATAAATAATAATAAACTCTCTTGATGTGCTACAAAACCCACCTGAATGGAGTTGATAGAGACTCTTATCCATTTGGTTAGGATCACATTGCACTCTAACTTGAATAAATTGGCGATCAAAATGCCAAGGAACTAATAGATCTTCAAGTAGGCAGTGAAAGATATGATTTTCTTTTATTATTGGTGTTTATTTTGCATTCATTGAATGTGGTTGTTAATGTTTATTTGGCATATTAGTTATATCCTTAGGGATTTTACCCGTTGTAAAAAGATATGAATGATATAGTTACTTATGGTCTAAATTGGATAGATTATGAGATAATTGGTTCTATTGGCTTCCACAACCTACTTATCTTCTATGAAGATATTAGGACTATTATTGTAATGTAGTTGTTCAATGGGGAGTCCATATTAACCTTTTTTGGGTGTTCCTTTCTAGAACTCAAACTTTGTCTTGAAAAAATCTGTACTCTAGCGAGGCTTACACTTGCACTTTATTTTTCCAATTTGTAAACATTGGTTTGTAGTCAATCGATTTCTATGTTGACCTCTTGGTGAAGGCACTCATGTAACTTGAAGCTTTGTTAATTGGATTTAGATAAATTAGCTTATACTATACATAACTAGTTAGAAAAATCTACACCTTACTTATATAATAATTATATTGTAGTCAACAAGATTAGTTTCTTTTCATTGGTTGTATACAGTTACACTTGTTAGTTGTTAATGGTTGGAAGTTGTTAGCAATCGTTGGTTTACCTACTCTTATTGTACTAGTGAAAGGAACCCATGTTATGATAATTCCTTGAACTACACTAGTAGAAATGCATATGATTGAAAACTCTACAATTGATCATATAGATTTGTTAGTCATAGTTATTCATCTTTCTTGCTTATTGTGTTATATTCTGGATGCATATTAAATTAGTTAGTTAACATTGGACATTGTTACCTCTAGACCTCCACTGAACTCATTTAGATTTCCAAGTACTTTAAAAGTTCAAGTTTGGATGTTATGCTCTCAAGTCTACCTATAGGACTTCATCTAAAATATCATCATTAGATTGGCTAATCTTCCCTAATGTTATTTTTACCTGTTTTCCTTGCATGTTGACTTTTTTCTTTTGAGGGAATGTAATTAGTGTACAATGTCTATCAATATTATGATTTGAACATACCTTAGAGTCAACTAGCTATCACTTAGACATGTAGGTGATGGATTCTAGGAGCTACTTGTGAGGCTTGGATGTATTTTGCTAGTAGCATGTAAGTAATGGATGCTTTATATGCTACAAGGAAGAGGGAAATGAAAGACAGGTAATCATGAAACCACACTAATCTGTGTCAACCTTAGCATCTCCTCATGTGGAGTTTTGTTCAAAACTATGAAGGATGAAATACCTAGTATACTATCAATTGTTACTAGGTAACTCCCTATGTATCAAATGATTACCAATAATAACATCTCTTGATGGACTACAAAACCCACCTTGATGGAGTTGATAGGGACTCTTATCCATTTGGTTAGGATCACATTGCACCCAAACTTGAATAAATTGGCAAACAAAATCCCAAGGAACTAATAGATCTTCAAGTAGATAGCGAAAGATACAAATTTTTATTATGGTTGTTAATGTTTATTTGACATATTAGTTATATCCTTAGGGATTTTACCTATTGTAAAAAGATTTGAATGATATAGTTACTTATGTTCCAAATTGGATAAATTATGTGAAAATTGGTTCTATTGGCTTCCTTAATCTACTTATGTTCTATGAAGGGATTAGGACTATTATTGTAATGTAGTTGTTAAACGGGGACTCCATATTAACACTCTCTTTGATTTATGCTACCGGTATTAGTAATTAAAGATAGTACTAATCAATGATGATTATTGTAATCGTATCAAGATAAAAATTTCAACTTTGTGATCTTGGTGCTCACAATTTCAAATGTGTTGGTTTCTTTTCTTAGTGTTTTAGTCATGGGTTGTGTGAAATAGGGTAAAACAAAAAACTTAGGGAAAAAATGTCCCCAAGGATTTGGTTAGGTTTGAAGAATCCATTATGGCCCTAACTAACTCAAAACAAAGGTGTAGATAATATTTGAATTTGAAACGTTGGCAAGGAAGTGGTTGCGCCTTTCGATAAGTCAAATACATATAAGAAAACCTAAACCCTATAATCAAACTTGAGTCATCAATGATAAGAGATTCTCCTTTTGGCCCTGGATGTAATTTCCCATTCTTTTACAAGGGATTAAATGCAAAATCTAATTGTGTGAATTTATGTGCATTTGTAACTAGGGAAATCTCTAAGAGAATGAATTTTTTGCTATATTACAAGAGAATTATGTGCAATGATGATATCATATAACATAACATGGTCATGTTAATGTAGAAAATAACTATTGATGAGAGAATATGGAAGTGACCACGTTTCATCATGTTTGCAATGAGAACTTTAGTTTAATTTTGGGGGCTCAAATATTTTATGGTGATGAATACATTTAAGATTTCATTTTTTAATGTTTTGGTAACCTTTAACTTTTAATCTACTTTGAAGAAGGAATTGGTTCAAAAAGTGTTAAAAATTTGTTTTATCTTCCTCGTAGAAATTAAGTTAGCAGTATTAAGACAACTTTAAAGAGGGTAGTGAGTGCTAGTTCGATTGAAATTTTACATGCTATTAGAGATGCATTGTCTTTTCTTCTTGCGATACCTAAGAAACTCTAGGTTGACATTAGTGTCATTTGAGAAAAAAATAGCTTCATAAGATCAATAAATTATGGCATGGTTGAGGCATAAGGAGAAAATGATGAATAATAATACTATCATAGGAATTGAGGAGTGTATTAGGGATGCTAATGAACCTTAGGACCATGAATATGAAGTTATTTTCAAATAGTTTCCTTCATTCATCTATTTGAAGGAAAAAGTGGGGGTGGGAAATGACCCATTGATTTGAGGGTTACAAAAAATGCAAGATCTTAAGTTTGATAGGACATGGGGTAGATATGTGATATAAGCATGGTTGAGAGGAATGAAAAGTTACTTTGAATTGTTGGAATTGAATTCTAAATGCCAAGGCTTGAATCACTACCTATCAAATTGGAGGGGATACATCACTCTGGTCAAACCTCCCACTAGAAATTAATGGAGTGTTTTGAGCTACCGAAATTGAGACAAGTTTATGTGGTAATTTTATAAGAAGTATCTTTTTGTTTTACAGCGAGGGCCAAAAGACAAAATTTTAGTCATTTTGCCAAGGAGGAATGCCATTAGCTAAATATAAGGTTAAGTTGAGGATCTACCTTGTCATGTGCATTACATGAAGGATGAAGAGGACCATGGAAAACAAATCATTTTGGATCTAAATAAGAGTATTTTATACGTGACCAAGCTTACTTGATTGAGTAGATTGAGCTAAGATGTTCAAGTAGCCTTAGTTTCTTTAGAAAAAATAGATGAGAAAGTATGAATGAAAATAATGGTACTACACATCCAACTACTAAGATAATATAAATATTGGCTTCAAGAAAGCTATGCATGTAAAGAAGACATCCAAAATATTTATTGTAGTCTAAACTATAGAAAGAATTGTAGATTAGGAAAATATAGAAGCAATGGAGAAAAAAATATAGAAAAGTTCAAAGCAAATATCACAAGCAATATTATGGTATAATCTCAAAAGCTTTATCATTATGATTTTGTAAAATTTGGCGTTGCTTCATTTTAGGATTACTTCTCTGAAGGGTTGATTGTAATTAGAATAGAATACACTAATATGGTATTCACAAGGCTAGAGAGAGTCTATGGGGACATAGAACTTTCCATTTTACCTTTTTGATTGTATCTTTTTCTATTAATCTTGATGATGAACTCCCTTGCTTTCTCAAGCTTTTTCTCTACAAACAAAACCCAAGACGTTGTAGCTACAATGAACTTAAAAATTTGTTTTGAATGTCAATACAAGTTTTAGGTTCTAGAGTAAAGTGGTTACTGATTCAACTACCTCAGCTGCGCAAAAGATATATAAACTTTCTTCCCATTCTTTCATAGGCCTATTCAACCTCCTAGTTTTACATTAAAGATGATGTGAATTTGTTATTATTCAAGCTATGCGTATCTTTTCCCTCCAAGGATATTTGTTTACATATGATCTTTTTTGGGTGTTCCTTTCTAGAACTCAAACTTTGTCTTGAAAAAATCTATACTCTAGCAAGGCTTACACTTGCACTTCATTTTTCCCATTTGTAAACGTTGATTTTTAGTCAATCGATTTCTATTTTGACCTATTGGTGAAGGCATTCATGTAACTTGAACGTTTGTTAATTGGATTTAGATCGAATTTCTAACACTAATAACTATAAAACAAATTAGCTTACACTTTACATAAACTAGTTAGACAAATCTACACATTACTTATATTTTAATTATATTGTAGTCAACAAGATTAGTTAATTTTCATTGGTTGTATACAGTTATACTTGTTAGTTGCTAATGGTTGGAAGTTGTTAGAAATAGTTGGTTTATGTACTCTTATTGTATTAGTTAAAGGGACCCATGTTATGATAATTCCCTGAACTACACTAGTAGAAATGCATGTGAATGAAAATTCTGCAATTACTCATATAGATTTGTTAGTCACCGATATTTATCTTTCTTTCTTATTGTGTTATATTACATGCATATTAAATTAGTTAGTTAACATTGGACATTGTTACCTCTAGAACTCCACCGAACTCATTTAGATTTCCAAGTACTTTACAAGTTCAAGTTTGGATGTTATGCTCTCAAGTCTACCTATAGGTCTTCATGTACAATATCGTCATTAGATTGGCCAATCTTCCCTAATGTTATTTTTACTTGTTTTCCTTTCATGTTGAATTTTTCTTTTGAGGGAATGTAATTATTCTACAATGTCTATCATTATTATGATTTGGACGTACCATAGAGTCAACTAGCTCTATTACTTAGGCATCTAGGTGATGGATGCTAGGATCTACTTGTGAGGCTTGGATGGGTTTTACTAGTAGCATGTAGGAAATGGATTCTTTATATGCTACAAGGAAGAGGAAAATAAAAGATAGGTAATCATGAAACCACACTAATCTGTGTCAACCTTAGCATCTCCTATTTATAGGGGTTTTGTTCAAAACTATTAAGGATGAAATACCTAGTATATGTCAGTTGTTACTACCCAACTACCTACGCATCAAATGATTAAAAATAATAACCTCTCTTGATGGGCTACAAAACCCACCTTTATGGAGTTGATAGGGACTCTTATCCATTTGGTTAGGATCACATTGCACCCAAACTTGAATAAATTGTCAAACAAAAGGCCGAGGAACTAAAAGATCTTCAAGTAGATAGTGAAAGCTATGATTTTCTTTTATTATCGGTGTTTGTTTTGTATTCATTGAATGTGGTTGTTAATGTTTATTTGGCATATTAGTTATATCCTTACGGATTTTACCTATTCTAAAAAGATTTGAATGATATGGTTACTTATGTTCCAAATTGGATAAATTATGAAAAAATTGGTTCTATTGGCTTCCTTAACCTACTTATCTTCTATGAAGGGATTAGGATTATTATTATAATGTAGTTGTTCAATGGGGAGTCCATATTAACACTCTCTCCAATTTCTAAAATGGGTATTAGTAATAAAAATGGTAGTAATCAAGGATGATTATTATAATCGTATCAGATACAAATTTTAACTTTGTGATCCTGGTACTCACAATCTCAAATGTGTTCATTTCTTTTCTTAGTGTTGTAGTCATGGGTTGTGGGAAAAAATGGTAAATGTAAACTCTTAAGAAAACAATGTCCCCAAAGATTTGGCTAGTTTTGAAGAATCTATTATGGCTCTAACTAACTGAAAACATAGTTGCAGATAATATTTGATTTTGAAACCTTGCAACTGCAAGGAAGTGGTTGGGCCTTTTGATAAGTCAAATTCATGGAAGAAATATCTCTACCCTATAATCAAACTTGAGTCATGAATGATAAAAGATTTTCCTTTTGGCCATGGATGTAATGTCCCAATCTTTAACAAGGAATTAACTGCAAAATCTAATTGTGTAAATGCATGTCCATTTGTAACTAAGGAAATTTCTAAGAGGAAGATTTTCTTGCTATATTACAAGAAATAATGTGCAATGCTGATATAATAGAACATAGCGTGCTCCTGTTTATGTAGAACATTACTACTAATGAGAGAATATGGAAGTGATCATGGAAGTGATCATGTTTCATCATGGTTGCAATGAGTACTTTAATTTAATTTTTGGGACTCAGATGTTTTATGGTGATGAATACGTTTAAGATTTTATTTTTTTAATATTTTGGTAACATTTAACTTTTAATCTACTTTGAAGAAGGAATTGGTTCAAAAAGTGTAAAAAATTTGATTTTATCTTCCTCGTACAAATAAAGTTAGTAGTATGATCACAACTTTAAAGAGGACAACGAGTACTAGTTCAATTAAAATTTTACATGCTAGTAGAGATGCATTGCCTTTGCTTCTTGCAATACATAAAAGATTGTATGTTGAGATGAGTGTTGTTTGGGAAAAAATAGCCTTACAAGAGAAATAAATTATGAAATGGTTGAGGTATAAGGATAAAATGATGACTAATAATACTATCATAGGAACCGAGGAGTCTATTAAGGATGCTAATGAACCTTTGGATCATGAATACAAAGTTATTTTTAAAATACTTTCCTATAGTCATCTAGTTGAAGGACAACATGGGGGTGGGAAAGGATCCATTGATTCGAGAGTTACATAAAATGCACACTCTTGAGTTTGATAGGACATGGGGTAGAGATGCTATAGAAGCATGGTTGAGAAGAATGAAAAAGTACTTTGAATTGTTGGAATTGAATTCTAAATGTTAAGGCTTGAATCACTGCTTGTCAAATAGGGGGGATGCATCAATATGGTTGGAACACCCACTAGAAATTAAATAATTATTTTGAGCTACCTAAATTGAGACAAGTTAATGTAGCAATTTTATAAGGTGTATCTATTTGTTTTAGCATTAGAACCAAAAGACAAAATTTTAGTCATTGTGCTAAGGATGAATGCCATTAGCTAAGTATAAGGTTAGGGACCTACTTTTCCATGTCCATTACATGAAGGATGAAGAGGACTATGGAAAAAAGTTTATTTTGGATTTAAATAATATCATTTTATATGTGACCAAGCTTACTTGATTGAATAGCTTGAGCTAGTATGTTGAGGTAGCCTTAGTTGCTGTAGAAAAAATAGATGAGAAAGCATGAATGAAAATAATAGTTCTACACATCCAACTGCTATGACAATATAAATATGGGCTTCAAGAAATATATGCATGTAGAGAAGACATCCAAAATGTTTATTAAATAGCCAAAACTGTAGAAGGAATTTAGGTTAGGCAGACATAGAAGCAATGGATAAAAAAATATACAAAACTTTAGAGAAAGCAACACATGCTAGTTTTCCTAAGGGAAAATAAATTAATATGGTAGTTCTAATATCAACATGTTAGACAAGTGGATGCAACCACTACAAAATTGAGTGTCCAAAGAACTTAGAAAAAACCACCAATCCACTTGCTTAAATTTGTATAGACAGATAATTGTCAATTAGAAAATCTAAATTGAATCATAGAACTTCAAAGTAATTTCCATTTAAATCCTTTTTTTGTTATGGAAGACTTAGGACCAACCAATAACTCTATTTCTCCAAGTTTCCTAAGTAAATGTAATATCAATCGTAAAAATGTAAGTCAAGAGGGGATAGAGGAAGAGTTTGGATTTTGTAATGCTCAAAAGATGAAATTCAACTTGTGAGAAGTATAAATTGATTTAGGCCTTATAGAGATTGAGGTAAACTTATTAGTCACCAAGATAGGGTCTTATAATTTAATCCTAGTGATGAATTGGTTTATGAAACATCAAGCTAATTTGAATTATTGTAACAAAAATATTGGATGCTTAGATGATCAAGGGGGACTAGTGGTAATATAGAGAATCAAATGACTAGTAATGGTAGGAATTATATTGAACATGCATGTCATATTAGCTATGAGAAAATGAAGTGAACTATAACTAGTAATGGTCGAGGAGATTAGTGAAGACCCAATGCTACTATAGAAGACCTTATTATTCTTCAAGGATTTCAAGATGTCTCTACTAGAGTTACTAGACACACCTCCTAACTAGTGATGTGAAATTCCTATAGATCAATCATAGGGGGTGGGCTTACTTCAATTCTTCTTATAAAATAAAAATAATTAAAATATAGGATCTTAAGAAGCAATTACAAGAGTTGTTGGAGAAACTCCTAATTTAACCCAGCGTGTCGTTGTAGAGAGATATACTATTGTTCATTAAGAAAAGATGGGACTATTAGAATATGCTATTGTCTATGAAATATTGAATAAGATAACCATCTAAAACATAAATTTCCTTCCCTAAATTGATTACTTATTTGATCAAATGAAGGTAGCTTCTAATTTCTACAAAATGGATCTAAGGTTGGTTACCCTAGCATAACATTTTGAACTTGGAATAGATATTATGAGTTCAAAGTGGTACCATTTGGTTTAACAAATTCCACATGCTTTTATTAGCATCATAAATCATGTATTGCATGACTACTTGGTGTTTTTAGATGATATTCTAGCGTATTTTGAGAATTTAAAAATAACACGAGGAACATTTGATCATTTTGGTACAAATATTGAGAGAACATAAGTTATATGAGAAATTATCCAATATTTCCTTGTTTGAGCCTAAGATAAACCATCTTAGACATACTATGTAAGCCCAGGGGATTACAATAGACCTAGCCAATATTCATGAAATTATAGTTTATGTTTCTTAAATGAATGTAGTAGAAGTAAGAAACTTTATGGGTTTGGTTGGATATTATTGAAGAATTATAAATTTTTTTTTCAAGGTAGCTAACCTAATAATCTCTCTTTAATGAAATGGGAAAAGGTTTGAGTGGATTGTGAAATGTAGTTTTGCTTGCTATAAATTGAAGGAAGTTCTTATCATCAAACCAATCATGCAATTCCGTAATCTTTAAAATTATTTTATAGTTTGGACATATGCATCATTAGATGAGATAAGAGGAGTCTTAATGCAAATTTGACATATGATTGTTTTAAGGGCTAGGAAGTAGAAGGATCATGAATTCAACTACCCTACCCATGACATATAGTGTTATTAATTTGTACATGCATTGAAGATATGTAAGCATTGTGTGGTGAATAGACCATTCAAATTGAAAGCCAATCATGAGTGACTCCAATATTTATTCATAATATGATTTAAATGTATACCAAATATGGTGGTTGAAATTTATATTTAATAATGAGAAACATTTCATATTTAAAGGGAAATAAAAAGAGGGTTATGTGTGTCTTAACATGTAGGGATATATTAGTTTCTCTTGCAACTTTGATTCAAGATACAAAAAAAATCAAATAGATGCAAGCAAGAGATGCCTTCTTGATGGTCCCAACCGGTGCTAAGAGGGGAGGGGTGAATCAACACCCACTAAAACTTAAGAATCAAATATGATATAATCTAACTAAAACTGTAAGAACAAATTCAATCATAGAAATAGCTATCATACAATCAAGCAATAAAAAACACCAGATTTATCACGTGGAAACCCAAATCTAGAGAAAACCACAGTGTGAGGAAACCTCACAAATTTTGCACTCTTTTGAAGTGCACCCTGTTAGGAGCCTTCCCTGTTAAAGGATTACAAACACACTGCTAGATGCGAACCAGTTAAGGGATTTAGGAAATAAGCCTTGTTAAAGCCTGCCTTGTTAGAGGACTTAGAACATCTACACAAATGTCACCCGGTTAAGGGATTTAATACAAGGGACCTATTAATGTCCACCCAAAATACTGAGATTTTTCTATTGCAATTCTTAGAGAGCAATAGAGGGTTTGATCTTTTGAAATGGCTTTACTGAGCCTGATAAGATCACTGCACTTCTCAAATGAGATTCATCACTAGGTACCTCAGGCATGCTCTCCTCAGATTATTGTGCTTCATTGCACACTCTTCTTTTCTTCTTCTTTTCACCTTTTTCTTAGATTCTCTTAGCGTACAGGTTCACTCTTTTTCTTCTTGGCATAATGAAGGAAAATAATATTCTTCACAGGCTAAAGAATATATAGGCTTCTTGCCCTTTCTGCTTTTTACATGCACGTCCTCCACAAATATCTCCTATGGATCCATCACCTAGTTGAGTCTCTGTCACTACAAAAAAAACATATGCATGCCATATGATTTTTCTATTTTATAAAGGAAATGACATATGCATGTCACATGCTTTCCTTTACATGAGATTTATCCATGTTTTAATGCCAAAAATTTTGGCATTAAAACCTTCAATTGTGCCTTGTATCGATCTTCTTTAAAACACAAAATCATCCAGATTTTGTGCAACAAATCCCGGTTAAAGAGTCACACATGTGTTAGTCAACTATGACTCTCATTGGTTCAATAGTATCAATTTTCGTTCCTTAGGAAGTGTACAAGTCATAGGCATTACCTGTCACTTTTCCTTTCTATGTCTATATTGGTTTGATTTTTTGGTTCCAGCTACACACTTTATTGGTCACAGTTCTGAATCCTTGATTACCGGTTGCACCTTCCATTATGACCGGTTGCTCTAATGACCAATTAGAGATTTATCAGTTACAAAGATAGTGCCTCTTCTTTCTCACTATGTGTCACTGGTCTCCTAACCAGTCTCTGTTGTACTTATTATTGTCAACTGCACCTTCGACTTGTTCTTGATTGAGCAATGTTTGCATCCATAGACATCAATGGCAACACCTCTTTTCCATGTACGAGTTACATTCTTATTGATTAATGCCAACAATCTCCCCCTTTGACATTGATGGAAAAACACAACTTACTAGTTCGGTCCACATCTTGACCGGTCATAATCTCCCCCTTTGACAATAATGCCAAAGGCTAGTCAAGTGACCACCCATTTTTGTGAAATTTGTTCCCTCTTCGAGCAATAGTCCTTTATCACCAATCTTGTTAAGATGAGGCTGAATCCTCTATTGAAGCATAATGGATTGATGAACACCTTTGTCTTATTACTGAAGATCAAGAAGGGGAACTACCCCTAATTTACCTCTAAAATACTCAAAGGTACTCTTCAGTAAATGCTTTTTGAATATGTCATGATCATGCTCTTTTGTGGGAGCATATTCCAATTTAACTTCTTTATTTTGCACCTGCTCTCTCAGATAGTGATACTTTATAGCAATGTGCATTGTTTTAGAGTGCATGACAGGACTCTTAGATATATTTATTGCACTTGTGTTGTCACAGTATATTGCAATCAGTTTAGGTACCTCTTCTTGGATTCCTTCCAATATCTATTTTATCCAGATCACCTATGTGTAATTAATTGCAACAATAACGTAGTTAGCTTCTGCTGTGGACTGTGAAATGCACTTCTGCTTCTTACTTGTCCATGACACAATCCTCTCTCTAAGAAAGAATGCACCCCCACTTGTGCTCTTTCTGTCATCAATGTTACCAGCCCAATCTGTATCAGTGAACACTTTTATCTCGAATCCTCCTTTGTGAGGAAACCATGGACCATACTCCTCAGTACCCTTTAGGTAAACGAAGATTCTCTTCAGTTCTATTAAATGTGTCTCTTTTGGGTTAGAAGAGAATCTGGCTACAATGCCTATTGCATGTGCAATACTAGGTCTTCTATGCACAACATATTGTAACTTACCAATCATTGACCAATGTAGTGTCTCATTCACTTATTTTGCATCATCTTCCTTTGATAACTTGCACTTAGTTATCATTGGTGTGCCAACCGGTCTGGATTCTTCTAGCCCAAAAGATGTTAGAATTTCCTTAACATATTTGGACTGAGAAATAAAAATACCTTTTTTTAGTTGATGGACCTGCAATCTAATGAAGAATTTTATAGCTCCAATCATGGACATTTCAAATTCTTTCTTCATCTCCTCAACAAAGTTTTTCTTATTTTGTCACCTCCTCCAAAGATGATGTCATCCACAAATATTTTGGCAATCAGGTTCCCTTCTTTACCAGTCTTGAGATACATATTGCTGCTATCTCTAGTTCTTATGAATCATATGGTCAGGAGGTATGAATGTAACCTTTCATACCAAGCCCTTGGGGATTTTTTGAGCCCATAGAGTGCATTCTTCAATTTACAGACCATTCCACTTTTCTCTATAGATGAGAAGCCTTCTGGCTGTTCTATGTATACTTCCTCCTCCAATATACCATTTAGAAATACAAACTTTACATCCATCTGGTATACTTTAAACCTTTTATGAGAAACATAAGAAAGTAGGATTCTCACTCCTAGTGTTGCTATAGGTGCAAAGATTTCTCCATAATCTAGTCCTACCTCTTGTGCAAACCCTTTGCAGACTAGCCTTACCTTGTTCCTTACCACCTTTCCTTCATTTAGCTTGTTTCTATACACCCACTTGGTTCCTATGACATTCTTGTCCCGTGGTCTAGGAACAAGAGTCCATGTTTCATTATTCTCAATTTGATCAATCTATTCTTCCATTTCCTTGACCCAGTTCTCATCCTCTAGAGTCTCTCTGGTGGTTTTGGGCTCTATACTGAATGGAAAGTAAGCACATACTTTCTCTAGCCTTTCTCCTAGTCAGAATATTAGCATGTTTTTCACCAATAATGTTATCAGTGGAGTGATATGTGACATACCTTGGAAGAATTGGTCGACGGTCCTGGTCTACATTTTTTGATTGAGCAATATCTCTAGCAAGGTCATGAACAATTTCCTGTTCATCATCCTGAGTTGGTCTTATGTTCTGATCCCTTCCTGGCTCAGGTACATTACCCTACTCCAAGGGTTTGTTTAACTGTTCTTCTTCTTCATCAAAATCAATCATTTTATTGAATTACAAATGATTTTCAACATCATGATCCTGGTGACTGTCTGATTTATCATGACTATTCTTTTCCCTTGGTTCTGAATATTCTTGAATCTTTACATTGATACCTTCCACTATTTTTCTTGTCCTCTTATTCAAACACTGGTAGGCTTTAATTTTGGTAGAATAAACCAAAAATATTCCTATATCACTCTTTGGCTCAAACTTTCTAGAGTACACATCTCTTTTGATGTAATAGTTGCTACCAAATTTTTTGAAATAGCCTACACTTGGGGTGTGACCAAACCACAATTCATAGGGAGTCTTATCGGTTCCTTTCTTAACTTGAACCCAGTTCAATGTATACACAACGGTGTTGATTGCTTCTCTCTAGAAGTGATGGGAAAGATCCTTTTGAATCATTAGAGTTCTAGCACAATCAATCAAAGTCATGTTTCATATTTCAACGACTCCATTTTGTTGTAGGGTTCTCGGTGCATAAAACTACCTTTTTATCCCCTGTTCCTCATAATAGTGAGTAAAATCTTGAGAGGTGTACTCACCTCCTCTGTTTGACCTCAGACATTTCAAGCTTTTACCGGTCTCCTTCTCCACTCAAGCCTTATAGATTTTGAACATGTGAAAAGCCTCTGATTTTTCTTTAAGGAAGAGTTTGTTAGCCCAATTTCTTGAAAAATGCAAAATCTAAGGGAAATGGTCTATTTCATTGCAAAACCCTAAAAATTTTGTCTTGTCCTGCTGCATCTTGTTTCATTTTGCGAAGGCAAATTTTAATGTTTTAGGGCTTGCGCCCTTAGCCAAGGATGGATCAAGGTATGAACAAGCTTCATTTAAAGGCGCATGTCCTAAAGTGAAAAAACTAGTGAGAAATTGCCATTCTAAGGTGTCTAAAGAACTAGGGTTTATCCATTTTTCAAAGGGTTTAAAAAATTACCTAAGCTCAAAAAACCCTACCTGGTTCTATTTCTTCGTTACTTTTTGATCACTTAAAATCCAAATTATGCATGTGTTTTATTTGACCGTCAGGCGGGGCCATATTCCTTAAGTTCTTTTTACCTAGGCTGACGCCCCCTTTAATTTTTCCTGAGTCTCGATGGCTTTAATAATTCCCTAAGTCCTAAGTGGTTTATTTCCCTAAGTTTCAGCGTTTGATTAAAGGCTTAATCACCTTTTAATCCAACGGTTGTCGCACGTCTACAAAGCTAAATCTTTCTCTTTGCAATGCTGCAACAATCGTCAATCTTACTTACCACTCAACGCTTCTGACAAGTGGGTCTGTTGCCAGATGCATCTGAGGTGTTTGTCTTTTATTGGTCACAAAAATGCTGACATGGGGGTTGCTAGTGGGGCTAGGGTTTTTAGCGTATAAAGAAAAGTAAAGTTCGATGAAGATTGATGACTGTCGTATGTCCGCAGTAAGAGGATTCATTCTTCATGATCTTGCGACAACCATTTGATTGAAGGATGGGCCAAAGGTAGTGCCAGTGGGACCGATCTTTACCTTTTAACCTGGGCCACACGATGAACTTGAATCTATGATCGTCGCTTCTCCTTAGCCTGACCTTTCTCACAAGTTTTTATCTGATTAGGAGCACCCTCCTTGGTCTTGTAGAGCCAGAAGTGCAGAGGGAAGTCTTGTCCCTATAGTTGGTCCAGTCATCTTAGAGCTCATATTTGGATCTAACCCCTCCTAAGAAACTATAGATGTATTGGTTGCTTTTGAAAGTATAAAGTCTAGTTTGAGGAACCAACAAAATGGTGACTCTGCTAGGGAAGAACATAACAAAGAATTAAATCTATTGAGAATCTTTGGTTATAACACCTATTATCAATATTTTACTATCCAGATTGATTTGGCCCATCCGAGTAACCAAAAAAATGGTGAATCTACTGGGGAATAGAGATGATACAGTTATGATAAATTTGAATTGAAGATCTCTGGTGTTATAAATTTTTCAATCAAATAACATAGGTACAAGTTGAGGTACACTCTTGGCCTTCTTATTTGTCAGAACTAGTGAGTTACCATTGAAAAGCAGAGAGTTATTTTCAATCCATTACTTTGTGCATTATTTTGAAATTTTAGCAGGATTTGCACTTTTGTGTTATAAGGTCATTCTTTGATAAATCCCAATTATTAAGTACTTTGACCTATTAAGTTAGTAAGATAAGTCCCAACTTATATTGGGTGGCAACTCTGAGAATCTTTGCAGCAGTGCCGAGTAAAGATTAAAAATAAAGATTATACTATATACTTTTTAGCCATGAGTCAAAGATTTACTAGGGCTAGAATGAAGAATCATCAAGAGGATAGATTGGAAGGAGAAATTCCAAGTACTTCTAGGGCTCGTTAGCCTAGAGGAGATCAAAATGATAAAGACTCGCCTCAAGCATAGAGACAAATGAAAAACACAAATAGAAATGACCTAACCCATCCCGACCAAGAAGAGAATGCTTATGAATGTGAGGGGGCTGTAGATTTAGGGTTAGGTGGATATAATGATTATTTCTTTCAAAGAGATGATGAAATGCATAATAATGAGGGATTTTTTATAAACAAAGAGTCTCAAGTGAAAGATAGAAGGTCAAGAAGTAAAATTAGGAGCCTAGGAGGAAGAAATGATCCTCCAACCCACGAGGTTTCTACCTCTGAAAGCCCTCATAACCCTATAGATGAACAACAAGAATTTCATGATGAAGATTCAGATTCTGAAACAACTCTCCCAGATTCTTAAGACATCTTTGAGGAAAATTTTAATCTAGAAACAAGAATCTAGGAAAAAATTTCCATTAGAAGGGAGAGAGAAAAGGAAAAGGAGGTTGTGAAGAGACATGCCCTAATTAGATCAGACGAGTTAAGAAGGAAACTGTTGACCTTGGAAGCTATAAATGCTATTAGGGCACCAAAGAAAACTATTGAACAACCTATTATCTGTCAAATGGTTGAACCTAGAATACCTAAAGATAAGGGTAAACAAATTTCAACATGGATTTTAATAAATGAGCCTATTAGTGATAGGATCCTTTTAAATCAGTCATCCAAATTAGATGATGATTTAGAAAGGGCTAGAAGAGAAAGAAATTTTAGCTAAAGAGCTAGAAAAGGAAGAACTTCAGGCTACTTCTTTGGAAATAAAAAAGAAGATTGATTTTCTTAGGCAGTCTTCAACTCCTTCAAATTTAATTAGTCCTATTTTAATGCCTAATGCTAATAGTGGAAATTCTGCCAGTCAGGCTGCTATTGTCACACCAGTGATTGCTACAAATGTTGCTAAAACATTGAACAATAAAGCATCCACCTCTTAAAATGGTGGATCGGTGTAAAGGGGACCAGTTCATGTTGAAAGGTACTGACAACTTCTCTTTAATAACATTATTGGTTATCCTAATTTGATTCCTGCAAAAATTAGAGAAAATCTTCCAAATTTTATTGGTAATAATGTTATTACATGTGAAGATCATTTAAAGAAGTTTATTGATATGATGGATGATTATGAAATTGAACATGAAGATGTCATTATGAAGTTATTTGTTCAATCATTAACTGAAGATGCCAGAGATTGGTTTAGAGGGCTTCCTTATGGTTGTATTAGCTCTTGGGATGATTTTATTAATTGTTTCAAGGGCCAATATGGTGATAAAACAAATGAGAGTTTTATGTTAAACGAGTTTAACAATATTAAGAAAAACCAGAATGAAGAGGTCCTTGAATTTAATGTTAGATTTCAAAAGGCAATGCATAAAATTTTCCAAGAGATGAGGTTAGATGAAAATTTTTTCTTAGCAACATATCTAAATGCTTATGATGCAGAAATGGGCTACCTCCTCAGAGACAAAAACCCTAGAACCATTAGAGAAGCTTAGAGATTTGCAGTAAATATTGAAAGCAACAAAAGGGTGTTAGGCAAACTAGGTAGAAGAGAAGATCCTAAACCCCCTAGGTTTGGAAAAAAGGAGGTAGATAAACCTGCAAATATAAAACCTAGAGAGGATGATAACCTAAAACAAATCTTGAATGCTTTAAAGGATTTAAAGCCTAGTGAAAATAAAAATAAGCTTTAGGGAAATGATAAGCCTCCTTTCAATAACTTCAATAGGCAGCCTAGGTTGCAAAATTTTCCTTAACATACTCAGTGGAAGGATGGGAAACCTACTGTCCTAGAAAGGAAAGATAGGCCTAATGAAAATACCACTGACCCTTTGCAAAAGCATTCAGTCAACATGATTGATGATACCCCATGGTGCACAGCCTGCCAATCCCCACATGATTCCAATTATTGTGTAATTTAACAGAGTATACCTGAAAATGAGGAGCAAGGGGATAATGAGGAGGAATCTTATGATGATTGAGGTTGTGTAATGACCTGTGCTAATCTATATGATGAGGTTGACTCTGAAGAAGAGAGTGAAAATCAAGATGTAAACTGTTAGCAATATAAGTTGTCATTAGTGTATTTCATCAAACCTATTCACACCGGTCGAAGATCAATGGTCGCTCGCATTACTTAGATGACACCGATAGATAAAGCACATAGTGTATGCACCGGTCAACTAAGTAGTTAGATAAACTAGTAGACTAAACCAAGTACTCCGTATTGATCTTATTCAGCATCCAACGACAAACCGGTACTGATCTAGCTGATAGAAAAATCCGGTCCAATTTTTGTGGAATAGTTTGAGTTACAATTTGAGTTAAGAGCCTGATTATGCGAGACATCCATTACTCTAATGTGAAGTTAACCTTTCAATAGGAGTTAGCTTTAAATTCTATGGATGATCTTAAGATAAACTCTAGATCACAATGCATAGCTTTCTTGCGTTGCATATTTTATGGTCAAGTTTACTCCCTGGTGGTTCTGTGAGTCAAGAGGATCACTCTTGTATAAATATTAGTCATAAGATGCAAAGTATGTTGCTATTGTTGATAAGTAAAGATTGCAGAGAGTAGAGGAAAGATATCTTTTGAGGAGTGCTACAGGCACAAAGGTGAAGCAAGAAAAGAAGATCAACAACCAAGCAAACAGGGGAAGAGATCTACATGTATGATCTAATCAGACAATCGGTGTCATTATAGATAATTGCTTTTAAAAGGTATTACATCATATACAAATCCCTCTAATAGGGTGAACCTAATCGGTTCATTGTAAAAATCCCTTAATAGGGTAACATCTTTGTTCAAAGTCCTATAACTAGGCAGCTCTTAATAGGGCTTAGATCCTAAATGATCTTTTGTAAAAATCCCTTAACCGGGTAGCACCTTAACCTGTGCTTTGTATGCTCCTAACAAGGTACCTTCATTGAGAACTAGTGAAGTTGTGAGCTCTGTCTCACCATGATTTTTTCTATCTAACAGAGGGTTTCCATGTACAAATACTTGAGTAGATCTGTGTGGTTCAGTTTATGCTTGTGAATGACTATTTACTTTCTACTTTTCATTCTAGAATCTATTTACAAGTTTTAAACAATGAGATTTAGTATTTTCTGATTCACCCCCCCTCTCAGTAACTAGTAAGGTAACATAAATTGGTATCAAATCCATTGGTTCTCTATACAATAAAAGTTTAACAACTTGAGAAAAAGATCATGGAGGGTTATCGGTACCAGAAATAGCTAAAGGAAGCCAATGACATTATTGCCTCATTGGAGAATAGACTGAAGAAGTCACTTGCAAAGAGAAAGGAGCTGGCTCTGTAATTAAATGAGAGAAATGAAACCATCAACGAACTCTCTGGGTAGAGTGGGTTTGATGAGGCTGAGGAAGCAGTCTCCGAGCTTACAGAAAAGAATCAGATCCTAACCGGTCAGATTGCTAATCTCAAAAGGGAGCAAAAGGTGAATGCTCTAAGAATGACTGAACTGATTGAGCAGAAACAAAAAATTGAAAGCGAAAGGAACACATCAGTCAAGACATCAACAACCTCTGAAAAAGAAATGAACCGGGTAGAGGAAGCTGAAAGAGCCATTGAACTCCTCATTATTCAACTCCAAGAGGACTTGTTGATTGCCACCCAAGAAAATGTCAATATGCATAAAGCATGGCACGTTAGAGATGAAGCAGGCAAGAAGCTGGCGATCGAGATATATCAACTCAAGGAACAAATGAAAGTCCTTGAAAGAAGGAATGAAATGTTGAGAAGATACAATGAAAGCTCGGTCAAGCTCGATGAGAAACTCAATGCTCAATGAAGGCACAATGATCACACTGGTCTCGGATTTACCGGTGGAGTCACCAAAAGGAACGATGAGTCATCCAATGCTCAGTCAAGCAAGAGGAACAAAAGGAAGATGCTAGCACAAAGAGGTATGAAAAACTTTTACACCTGTTGTAAGCTTAGTGGAAAACTAGGTCATGACATTAATGACTGCAGAAATGCACCGATAAGAACCAACAACAGTTACTGTAAAAAATGTTGCAAAAAGGGCCACAAGACCAATGAGTGCTAGTCCAGTCCCATATCCGTGTCCAGTGAAAATAGGGGAAGCTTCAAGGGATACTATTATGCCCACAAAAAATTTAGACACAAGGCTGAAGAATGTAGATCAAAGATTGTGGCATTCAGATCACCCAAACCGGTATTCTCAAAAAAAGGTAGAAATTGGAATGCAACTACTCATACAAACAAAGGGATGCATTGCAATAGAGAATCATGGAGTGAACCACCTAATCCAAGAGGGATGAATCCATGGAAAGCAATCGGTATAGTCTACCATTATTGCAACAGAGTCAGTCACCTAGCCAAAGACTGCTAGAACCAGATCAGGAACAAAAACAAAGGATCAAACAGACTGATGGTGAAGATCTTGAGTTCTGATAAAAGGAACAACAAAGACAAAGAAACCAACAAAGTAGTGAAGAAAATATGGTCTATCAAGGAATCAAAGAAGTCTTCCGAGGAGGCAATGGAGGCAAAATCATCATCACAAGATGGTCATATTTCTTCTGCTAATTAAGTCCTCAAGGCCTAGAGGGAACCGATAGTACAACTATCATTCCCAATAGAACTGGTGAGTCCTATATTGCTTAGGCTACAGAATAAATTGGAAAGACATGAGGTGATTGACCAAGACATGCCTAATCAAAATAATCAGACTACTGGTTAGCAAAAGCCTCAAGAAAGGTTAGGTAAGGCATTTATTACTATAGCCATTTAACAAATAGTTACCATTTGGTAATTATCGTTATGCCCTAATCCTATAAAAGAAAAGAACGATAACTCTTTTCTTTTTTAGCTTGCGATTTTATGTTATCTAATCTTTGCTCAAGAAATATTCTTGCAACTTGATCATTGAGTAAGATTATCTGTCAAACCGATCTAGTCATCGCTAGCAACCAAGTGGGAGCAATGGCATCCTCATCATGCGAGGCAAAGCTTGTTCCTGCAAATCAAACTGAGTGTAGTCCTTTTGACATCTCACCAAATCAAGATAGGGAGATTGACATGGCTGGTGTGCTCTCCTCAGTACCTAAAGGAGTACTCCTGAAAGAAGATGTAATTGCATTTATTCATGCTAAACAAGAAGAGCTAGGAGAAAGGTACATACAAAGCGAGTATCACTCATTGTGCTCTAATGGTAATCATCCCAGTGGCTACGCAAAATTGGTATCATTGGGAATCATAAATGGAGGTATCCAGTTATCTTCAAACTTGAGTGGATTCGAAAGGTAGTTAGTCGGGTGCATGATCTGGGATTTTGGCTTACGAGAGGAATCTGCACTTCGATCATGAAAGATGATCTCTACAGGGTAACTGGGTTCTGCAATTAGGGAGAAGCAGTTACTTTGAGAACCATATCTAATGCAATGGTGGATAACCTAACAAAATCAAAATCCAACAAGCGATTGATGACGGTAACTGACATTGAGGATCCAGTTGTTCGGTTTGCATCAGCAGTAATCAGTTACAAAGTATATCAATCAAGTAACCTCAACAGCATACCAGGTGGAGGAATACATGCAACCTACAAAATTGTTCATGAAAATGCACAATATGATATATGCAAAATGCTAAGAGGATAAATCTTTGAAAACATGAAGAAGCTGGGCATCGTCAAGAAGACCACTGAAATTTGGAACACTCTTGGTTTGTCTTTACTTCTACTATTCTAATTTCTTTCCTGGGAGAGGAAAAGTAACATGGGCAACAGATCGACCGATCATGATGCAAATCAGTGATATGGCTAACAAACTGGGAGACCAGTTTGACAAGGAAATGACCAATCACTTTAATGCATTTCAACTAAAAATGCATGCTAGAGAAAGAATCCCATTAACTATTATTGAAAAATACAAAAAGGAGGTATGTTTTCTGGTGTCTACTGACTTCTGCATCATTCAAGCAGTAGAACCAAGAAATGAGTATGCACTTGAGTTTGGATACAAAATCACAACAAAGTTTGCAACGGTGTATGTAGAGGCCCTGGAAAAGGCACATCTGGATCTCGGTGCTCAATGGTTTGGAAACTATGAGGAGATAGAGAAGAATTTAAAGCAGACGCCAATCAAGAATGTCTATGTCAAAAGATCACCCACGCCAAAGAAGAAACCAGAAATAGCACAAAAGAGAAAAGCTCAACTGGAGCCAAGCACAAAGGAGCAAGAAGCAGAAGAAACCAATTCAGAGGATATGGTTCCACTCAGTGAAAGAAAGAAGAGGACCGACAAGAAAGAAAAGGTGGAACCACCAAGAAAAGATAAACCAACGATAGATGAATTTATAACAGGACTGAAAGAAACTGGAGGAATGGGTAACGTTAGTAGAAGATACACTTTGGAAAATGATGAAGACCGAAGGAAAATTGAAGATGCTATCATTGAATGCTTGCATAAGTTCAATCTAAGCCCTACAGAGCTTCATAAAGTATTGCCTAAGGATCTATTGAATATCCTTCAAAGCAGGTAGAAAGCTTCAATGGAAAAGGACAAAGAGCTAAGGATTCAAGCTCTGCTAGAAGTACAAAATCATCTCACTCTAGAAGAAGCGAGTCAACAAGCTGAACTACACCAACAAAATTTCTTGATAAAGAAAAGAAAAAACCTCTTCCTGATTGGAGAAACTGAGAAAGTCCATACTGAAGGAGTAGCCATCTGGAGCAACCTACTTCGAACATAGCAAAAAGAAGAGGAAGCACGCCAAAAGGCAACAGCTCCACTTGTTCGTGACATCGGAAAAGGAAAAGGAGTACTTAGAGTAGACAAACTGGTCATCATTGACATAACCAATGAACCGACAAATCCTACCCTTCTTGTATCTCTAGAAAAAGGTAAGGCTCACACCATGACTATTAATGACATTGTAGCTGAAATTAAATTTTTTGGAGAAATAGATAATGCAGCCAAATGGTATAGCGTGTTAGCAGAGGAAGAAAAATAGGAAATAGAAGAAGCTCTTGTTGAAAGTCTTCTAGACTTCATGAAAACTCTCAGGGATTATAGAGGCAAGTTTCCTCTTGAATTGAATGGCAAGCTTCAAGAAAAATGGAGAACCGGTCTAGAAAGAAACTCACAAATCAATAAAGAAGCACTAGAGAAAGCTAGACCTGGCTTGAGTGATAAAAGTATCATGCTTCTTTTAGGAGATGCATCTATGAATCTAGATACAAATTACAGAGTCGCAAGATTCTCAATGGTTATGAGAATGAAGTCTTTACAAAAACCTTGGATTTTTGGCAGCAATATGGTTTCAATACCCTTGAAGAAATAGGTCCTTAGGATCACACCACTACAATTGTTGATCCACCTGTTCAGTTTACTGCAACTCAGACTCCGCTATCTGATGAGCTGGAAGTCCTCATAGAAAAGTTCACTTCTAGTGAACCGGTTAAATTGGGATAGACTCCTATCAATCTTCCTACTGAAGGATCAGATCAAAGAGGTGAAGGGATCCCTACAGATGATCTTCATATAGATGAAGAACAACTGCAATCACAAGCCCCATCAAAAGAGCCCTCACATCAAGTAGTAGATGCTATGCCTGAGATTCATGTTCAACAACCAGAAGCCAAACCAGAAGAGGGAAACAAGATAGACAAACATGATGCAAAAGAACATGAGCAAGCTCCAAAGGCACACGAACATAGTAGAGAGAAGGATCAAGAAAATCTTGCCAGCTCCTCTAAAAGAAAGATCACATCCTCTAAAGAATCTGAAGAAAAAAGGAGCAAAGCAACCAATACAATAGTTGACATCAGCAAAATGTCAACAAGACAACTGAAAGAGCTTACTAAAAGAAAATAGGATATGGTTCTACACAAAGTAAAATATATCCTGTACAACTTTGTACTAGATGATGATATAGATGAAGATGAACCAGTCATTGACTAGCTAGAAGTGCTGACTGCAACCATCGGTGAGGATTTTACTGATCTAGAAACAATGGCAATTGACCACTATGCACATAAAAGAGTAGAATTTATTAACAAGCAAGTTGCAAATATAAAGGCTATTATGCTAAACAATCTAAAAGTTCTTCAACAACAGATTCAAGTTGTAGAAAATTGGTTAAGCAGAACTTCAAATTTTGAAATTTCCTTAACAGATTTAACTGACAAATCTAAAAGGACTTCAAAAGACATAAAAGCTTTGACCAACCAATTTGACATCAAGACTAAAATGACCACAACTTTCAACAGAGAAATGGCTAGTCTTGCTCTAGTCCTCAGAAAGACTGCAGAAGAAGAGAACAAAAGAATTCAAGACATTGTTGGATTCCAGATGTTTTTAGCCCCAACACTTGATATCATGCACAAGACATATACCTCAACTGATGTTCTGATCAATGAACCAGACTACAAAATTGTAGATGATATGGAAAACATCATTGTCTCTCTCAAGGCTGCCCAACAAAACGTTGAACATGTAACCGGTCAATGGGCACCATTTCTACACTCTACAAAGAACATCTATAAGGATATCTTCACACAGCTTCAAATGTGAAGGAAGACATAACCCCTTGTGTTATGGAGGCAAAAAGGGAAAGTTATTTGTAAAGAAAAAGAACAAGGAAAAGTTAATGAAAACCAGAGGACTCAGTCAGGGGAAGTTTCAGTCAAGAGAAGAGCACTCAATCAGGCAAGACTTCAAGGGCAGTAGGGCAGTATTCTATTTCACTAACCAAGGTTTGAACAACTATTGTATGAATGGTGTTTGTTTTTGACTATTTTGTCACGAATGACAAAGGGGAAGATTGTTAACAATATAAGTTGTCTTTAGTGTCCTATTCACACCAGTCGAAGATCACCGGTCGCTCACATTACTTAGATGACACCGGTAGATAAAGTACATAGTGTATGCACTGGTTAACTAAGTAGTTAGATAAACCAGTAGACTGAACCACGTATTCAGTATCGATCTTATTCAACATCCAATGACAAACCAGTACCGATCTAATTGATAGAAAAATCCAATCCAATTTTTGTGGAACAATTTGAGTTACAATTTGAGTTAAGAGCCTGATTATGCGAAACATCCATTACTCTGATGTGAAGTTAACCTTTCAACAAGAGTTAGCTTTAAATTCAATGGATGATATCAAGATAAACTCTAGATCACAATGCATAGCTTTCTTGCGTTGCATATTTTATGGTCAAGTTTACTCCCTGATGGTTCTATGAGTCAAGAGGATCACTCTTGTATAAATATTAGTCATAAGATGCAAAGTATGTTGCTATTGTTGATAAGTGGAGATTGTAGAGAGTACAAGAAATATATCTTCTGAGGAGTGCTACAGGCACAAAGGTGAAGCAAAAAAAGAAGATCAATAGCCAGGCAAACAGGGGAAGAGATCTATAGGTATGATCTAATCAGACAATCGGTGTCATTATAGATCACTGCTTTTAAAAGGTATTACATCATATACAAATCCCTCTAATAGGGTGAACCTAATCGGTTCATTGTAAAAATCCCTTAACAGGGTAACATCTTTGTTGATGTTCAAAGTCTTATAACCATGCAGCTCTTAATAGGGCTTAGATCCTAAATGATCTTTTGTAAAAATCCCTTAACCAGGTAGCACCTTAACCAGTTCTTTCTATGCTCCTAACATGGCACCTTCATTGAGAACTAGTGAAGTTGTGAGCTCTATCTCATTGTGGTTTTTTCTCTCTAACCGAGGGTTTCCATATACAAATACTTGAGTAGATCTGTGTGGTTCAGTTTATGCTTGTGAATGATTGTTGACTTTCTACTTTGCATTCAAGAATCTGTTTACAAGTTTTAAACAATGAGATTTAGTATTTTTTGATTCACCCCCGCCCCCTCTTAGTAACCGATAAGGTAACATCATAAACAATTCTCAAAGAAGAGGAGAAGCTTACCATCAACAAGTTTTTTCTGATGAAGAGGAGGAAAAGGTTGACAACATAAATAGTAACACAAGAAAAGCTGCAGACCTTGTTATTTTAAGAAGACTTTCTGATGAAGAAATAGCTCAAATCACTACTGACATGGTTACTGAGGCTAGGAGTAACTATTTTTTGAGAAACATGACTATTGGTGATACAGATGGTAAGCCAACATGTGTTTTTATTAGGAAAAATCATGATGACACTAGGCATGCACATGTAAAAAATAAAGTTGCTGATGATGTCAGCAAATTAAGAATGAAGGAGCGGAAAGGCTAAATAGTTCAAATAATGTTCTTAAGGTCAAAATCAAAACACCAGTTACAAATATGCCTGTTCCCTAAGTTGAAAACAAGAAGAAGGTGGAAGATAAAATGAATCTTGTAACGTAGGCTAAAAGTAAGAACATTTTTCAAGGAATGCAATATTTATTTGATGTAAAATATACACCTATTGACATGAAATAGTTGTTATCTCAGATAATAGTTAAGGTCCCATTGATGGAAATGATGAGGATAGGTGAGCACAAAGAAAAGGCCCTTACTTGGATAAATAGTGTTCTTGCTACCAATCTCCAAAAACCAGTAAGTACTGAGGTGAAAGACAAGTCTCCAAGCAAAGGGAAAGACATAGAGGAAATTATTTCAAAGATAACTTAGATATATCTAGACACAAATGTTGCAAATACTTCTTTGGGAAATGTTGACCCTTTCTTTTTGACATTGATTATCAATGGAAAAATGTTAAAGAATTGCATGATTGATTCAAGAGCATCTAATACTGTTATGCCTACTGAAATCATGAGGTCAATGGGTTTACAAGTTGACACTCCTCATGGGAGGTGTCAAGCCATGGATTCCAGGGAGGTACCAGTCATTGGGACAATTAAGGCCTTGAACTTGTAGCTTATCCCGACAGACAACTAACTATGAGTGTGCTAGTTGTTGACATACCTCCTAAGTATGGAATGTTGTTGTCAAGAAAATGGAGTGCAACAATGGGAGGTAGTATGTAGTGTGACTTATCTTTTGCAACATTAAATATTGCTGGTAAGAATGTCAAAGTATCTAGGGAGGTTAGAACTCCTCATATGATTGAGGAAGAGACTAAAGATGATAATATGAATTGTTTCCTAGATACTGATATAAATTCTTTCAAAGTCCAACACAGAGAGATTATTGATGGAAATGAGCCTTTACTATCATTTGGGGACAAAAATAATGCCATAAATTAGGATGGTCCGTGGACCATGTATTTTGATGGTGCAAGTTCAAAGGAAGGATCCGGTGCAGGAATATTATTGATTTCTCCTGGTGAAAAAACTTTTAAGTTTTCTTTCACTTTTCTTTTTGCTTGCACAAATAACACTGCAGAGTATGAGGCCTTACTGATAGGACTAAGATTAGCATCAAAACATAAGATCAAGAGTCTCAGAGTAATTGGAGATTCAAAATTGGTTGTGTCTCAGATAAAATCCAAATATGCATCTAAAAATAAAAGACTAAAGCAATATAGAAATGTTGTTTGGGATGAAATATAACAGTTTGATGATTTTGGTATTGACTAGATGGACATAAGCCATAATAGAATGGATAATATATTGGACAACATTGCTTTAAGGCCAAAGGACATTACTTTTTTTGGGATATCAAAAATTGAGGTTCAATCCAGACCCTCTATACCATACAACATTGAAAACTGGCAGGTTTTTGAAGATGATCTGGACATCTTAAGATTTTTACAATGTGAAGCCAGTCATGAAGGAAAAGAAATGAACTTCGGTGGGTATGTAGAGACCTCTGAAAAAGAGGATACCCTCCTTGGCAAGAAGGTCTTGCAGTTAAAATCAAATAAAGTCCCAAAGGGTTTGGTTGTGCTTGAAAGAGCCTTTGACCATAATGACAATTATTTTTTAACAAACTCTTTGAGAAAACCTGAGGGTTTAGAGGAGATAAAATTAGGAATAGTTGAAGCCCCAAAAAGATATATATTGGGGGAGATCTGACTCCTGAAATAAGAAGGTCCTTAATCAGTCTTTTTAGAAAATATATGCATGTTTTTTCCTGGTCTTATGATGACTTAAAAGCCTATAGGGAAGATTTGTTTCAACATGAGATCCCTTTGAAAGAAGGCACCAAAACTTTTAGACAAAAGTTAAGGCCTTTAAATCCTACTTTGGCACCAAAGATGCAAGATGAATTGAAGCAAATGAGTGATGTAGGCATCATTCAACGTATTAGGCATTCAACATGGGTCTCAAACTTGGTCTCAGTAAGGAAGAAGAATGGAGATATCAGGCTCTGTGTAGACTTAAAAAATTTGAATGTAAATTCCTTGAAAGACAATTATGGGCTACCAAAAATGGAAGCCATGTTGTAAAGAGTTACTGGGTCAGATCTAATGTCAATGATTGATGGGTTCTCAAGTTACAATCAAGTGGTTGTCAAGGACACCGAATAGTTCAAGACTTCATTTACTACTCCATGGGGCACTTATGTATATGTTAGGATGCCTTTTGGTTTGACCAATGCTAGGGCTAATTTTCAAAGAGCCATGGATGTAGCACTTACAGATTTCATAAACAAATTTCTTGTTGTATATCAAGATGATCTGATAGCTTACTCAGAAAAGAAAGATCAACATTGTGGTCATCTCGAAAAAGATTTTTGTGAGAGCCTTAGAATATGGAGTTTCTCTTAACCCAAGAAAGTGTGCTTTTGGGGTAATTAAGGGAAAGCTCTTGGGCCATATTGTGTCCAAGGATGGAGTTAAAATTGACCTTGAAAGGGTGGTAGCAATTGACAAAGTGCCACTTCCAAGAAATGTTAAGGGAGTCCAATCCTTCTTTGGTCAAGTCAATTTTGTCAGAAGGTTTATTACAAATTTTGTTGAAATCAATGTTCCTGTTTCCAAAATGGTGAAGAAGGGTGCAAAAGTTGAATGGAGTGAAGAAGATAAGAAGGTTTTTTCTAAAATCAAGCAAGCAATTAAGGATGCACCTATGCTCAGGACACTAGATTATAGTAAGCCCCTTCAAATTTTCTCTTTTTCTTCTTATCATACTATTGTTGTTGTATTGTTACAAAAGAACTCAAGAGGTTTTGAACAACCCATATCTTTTTTCTATAAGTCTTTGCAAGCAATAGAGTTAAAATATGATATAAATGAGAAACAAGCCTCTGCACTAGTTAAAGCTATTAAAAATTTTAGATGCTACTTAGTTGGAGAAACTATAGTTGCATATGTGCCTAGTGCTATTGTGAAAGACATTTTAGTACAACAAGAGGTCTCCGGAAGAAGATGTAGATGGATTAACAGGATTCAAGAATTCAACATTGACATTCAAATCACAAAACTAGTTAGAGGACTAGGATTAGCTAAACTCATGGCCCAAAGCAATTTAGATGCTAATCATATAAATGTTCTTGAAGAAGAATAGAGGCCATACATTTGTGATTTAGATTGTTGTGATTGGTATAAAGATATTGTTGGATACTTGCAGAGAATGATTCTTCCTCCTGAAATGGATGGAAATAAAAAGAGGATTATGAAATTGAATGCTTGGAGGTATGTAATTTCCAAGGGTGAATTATGGTGGAGAAGCAATGAAGGTGTCTTGCTAAAATGTGTTGACCACCAGAAGGTTGAGAATTTCTTGCAAGCAATGCATGAAGGTGTATATGGTGGCCATTACATGGCTAAGACTAATGTACATAAGATATTAAGGTCTGGTTTTTGGTGGCCTAGTATTTTCAAAGATGCACATTCATTTGTAAAAAGGTGTGATGCTTGCCAAATATTTTCTGGAAAATTGAAGTTCAATGGAAACTTTCCCTTAAGCCATGTGACAGTTGAGGCCCCTTTTCATAAATGGGGCATGGATTTCATTGGAGAGATTCTGAACAAGTCAAGTGGGGGGCATTCATGGATCCTGGTTGCCACAAACTACTTCACTAAGTGGGCGGAAGCAATTCCCACTAAAAGAGCCACTAGCAAGTTGGTCACTGACTTTATAATGCAAAATTTGTTGAGAAGGTTTGGATGCCTTGTAGTTATAATAGTAGACAATGCTATGTGCTTTAGATTTGAAGAATTTAAACTTTTCTGTCAACAATATGGAATTCATATTTTGTATTCAGCCCCTTATCACCCTCAAGGTAATGGTTAGACAGAATCAAGTAATAAAAGTTTGATAAAGATTTTGAAAAGAATTATTGACACAAACAAAAGGGCATGGGATTCCAAATTACAGTTAGCTCTGTGGGCTGATAGAGTTACAGTGAAAAAAAAATTGGTTTTTCTCCTTTTGATATAGTATATGGGATTCATGCAAGGTTACCATAGATCAACCTATTGTAGATGTATAAATTCATCCAAATATATGATGATGATTTGGATAATGAAATGAAGATCAGGTTGGAAGATCTGATACAGTTGGATGAATCAAGGAGAGAAGCTCATGACAAGAATATCAACTTGTAGTTGCAGTATAAGAGCTTGTATGGCAAAAAAACCATAGTCAGAAGTTTTAATATTAATGATTTGGTTTTGATGTGGAATGCCAGGTTGGAAGAAAAGGGTAAACATAGTAAATTTGACCCAATATGGTTGGGACCCTATATCATTGATGCAAAGTGGGGATCTGATTCTTACATCATAAAGGATTTGGTTGGAAATGTTTTGGAATTGCCAGTTCATGAAAAATTCCTTAAATTTTACTTGTATTAAGGTACTCTCTTTCTCCATGAACAGTAGTTAGGTTTTATTTCCTTGTTGTGTGTTCCTTTCTTGTTTGCCTATTTTTAGTCTGCTATAGTTTTTTGAAGAAGTTCCCTACAAGTTTTTATCTGATTGATGGTATGCTTATCCCAGAAATTCTAAGTCCTTGTCATGCCTGCAAGAGGCATACATCCCCAGTCAGAGCCACTGTTAGCCCAATTTCCTAAAAAATGCAAAATCTAAAGGAAATGGTCTATTTCATTGCAAAACCCTAAAATTTTTGTCTTGTCATGCTGCATCTTGTTTCATTTTGCGAAGAAAAATTTAATGTTTCAGGGCTTGCGCCCTTAGCCAAGGATGGATCAAGGTATGAACAAGCTTCATTTAAAGGTGCATGTCCTGAAGTGAAAAAACCACTGAGAAATTACCATTCTAAGGTGTCTGAAGAACTAGGGTTTATCCATTTTTCAAAGGGTTTAAAAAATTTCCTAAGTTCAAAAAACCCTACCTGGTTCTATTTCTTCGTTACTTTTTGATCACTTAAAATCCAAATTATGCACGTGTTTTATTTGACCGTCAAGCAGGGCCATATTCCTTAAGTTCTTTTTACCTATGTCGACGCCCCCTTTAATTATTCCTAAGTCCCGATGGCTTTAATAATTCCCTAAGTCCTAAGTGGTTCATTTCCCTAAGTTTGGACATTTGATTAAAGGCTTAATCACCTTTTAATCCAACGGTTGTCACACGTCCGCAAAGCTAAATCTTTCTCTTTATGATGCTGTGACAACCGTCGATCTTACTTACCACTCAGCGCTTGTGACAAGCGGGTCCATTGCTAGATACATCTGAGTTGTTCATCTTTTATTGGTTGCAGAAATGCTAACATGGTGGTTGCCAGTGGGGCCAAGGTTTTCAGCGTATAAAGAAAAGTAAAGTTTGATGAAGATCGACGATTATCGTATGTCCGTAGTAAGAGGATTCATTCTTCATGATCTTGCAACAGCCATGCGATTGAAGGATGGTCCAAAGGTAGTGCCAGTGGGACCGATCTTTACCTTTTAACCTAGGCCAGACAATGAACTTGAATCTATAGTCGTCACTTCTCCTTAGCCTAACCTTTCTAACAAGTTTTTATCTATGGGGATGCAACATTGTGATGCGTGTCTAAAGTGATGTCATGGTTGTGGGGTCGTAGTTTATAAAAGGGGTAAAGTTCAATTAGATCTGACGGTTGTTGTGTTTCCACAAAGGGAAGATGCATGATAGATGTTCATTGTGGTTTTGCGATAGCTGTCTGATGCAAAGACTGATAAAGTCATGGGTCCAGTTGCTAGGTCATGCCGACGTGCTCATTTTTTATTGTCTGAGGAGAAGGATGATGTGGTTGGATTTTTTAAAAGCTCAGTTGAATGTTATAAAGATTCAAGAGAGTAGTTCTATATGCCGTGAAAATATGAAGATCAACGATCATGTTTTAAACCTGTTCGATTAATTGTTATTTTTCAAATTTAAATCTTCTCCTAGGTTTTTTGCCAGGGTTTTGAGTCGATTGAATAGAAGTGACAAGTAGATTTAGTTTGATTTTCTAAAAGATGGTTGTAGAGAAAGATTGATGAACAAGAATATTAGTGTGCTGCCTAGGTCAGAGTTGTTACTTAAAAAAACCATATAAGTTAAATACAAAGGACTGATACTTTGAGAAAAGTGGCTAATGGTTTTTTGTTTGTTCAAGCAAGAAGAGATTGATTGGATCATTTTGACACCTGGCAGAGTTAAGAGTTATTTCAGGAAACTGTTGCAAAAGACTTGGCGCCTAATTTAACCTCCATTTTTGAAGACTGCAAATGAATGATAGCTTTGAGGGCTTTAGGTCCTTGGTCTAATCTAAATGACCTAATTGTTTGACCTAACTGATCTGAACCTTGTTTTCAATCCTTGTTCTATAAAAGGATTACCAGGATCAATTTGTAGAGACCGTAACTTGAGCATTTGTTTGACAAGTTTCTGAGTCTAGGATACAGTAGATTGTATTAAGGCCAAGCATTTTCATAGAATAGCAAGCATTACTATTTCACTAAGATATTCAATTGGTTTACATGTTTAAGCATTGTGTATACAGAAATAATATAGAAAGTTTGATAAATTTTTGAGTTTATATTTCTCCTTTGTGTGCTTTTCCTTTGAGTTATAAATTGTCAGATTCATTGCATGGATTATTTCTATGTAAGTGTTGATATTCTTTAGCTTTGATCTAAAGATCAAATTAAATAAGCTCTAGATACAACATTGACTTTTTTTAAGCTTGCATAAGGATATTAATAAGAAGTGTGAATTCAGGAGTCCTTTGATCAGAATCACCACAGGGTGTTAGTATTTTCTAAGGATATATCTCATCAAGGTTCAATATATTGTTTGAGTTATTTCATATTGTAGTAAAGATGTCACCCAATGAATAAGGCACTGGTCAGTAGTGGAGCTAGTTTATAAGGATAATTGCTTGATAGGGTCTTGCTGTATTCCTAAAAGTTTGTTATAAATCAGTCAAAATCTTAGAAGTTTTTAAGACCTACATGTTCTGATTCATCTTATGATAATGTAGAATCAATAAATGAGTGGCTCTCATTTAGAATTTTATTACCACCCATCTATTGTATTAAAATCTAATTAGTGATTAGTGAAGTAAGTTTTGTTTTACTGGATTAGGAGCACCCTCCTTGGTCTTGCAGAGCCAAAAGTGTAGAGGATAGTCTTGCCCCTATAGTTGGTCCAATCATCTTAGAGCTCATATTTGGACCTAACCCCTCCTAAGAAACTATAGATGTATTGGTTTCTTTTGAAAGCATAAAGTCCGGTTTGAGGAACCAACAGAGTGTCCACATCATCCTTGAAAAATCCTCTACAAAGAGCATGTAATACCTCTCTCCATAGTAGATCTTTGTTCTCATAGGTCCACACAAGTCTGTGTGAATGATATCCAACACATTTTTAGCAGAAAAATACTTACTGCTAAAGCTTGTTCCTGTCAGTTTGCCTAACTCACATTCTTTACACATACCTTTTTCTAGTTTTGTAATATCAGGAAGCCCTTTGATTAACTTCTTTTATTACTTACTTTGACAATACTATCAAATTTTATGTGGAAGAGCCTCTTATGCCACAACCAATTTTTGTCCTCCTTTGTTATGAGACATATTTTATTTGTCTCCCCTTTTTCCGTAGCTATGAGGCAAGCCCCCTCGGTTGAGTCTAGATAGAACAGGTTCCCTTTACTCTATCTAACGGTGGCAACATGAGCTCTTGATTGATTCTTGACAATGCAAGAACCTTTCCCAAACTCCAACATGTATCCTTTGTTGTTTAATTGAGCTACACTCATTAGATTGTACTTGAGTCCTTCCAACTAGTACACATATTCACAAACAACTTCATTGCCAAGTGCTATTGAGCCTTTTCTTTTGATAGAACATGGAGCATTGTTACCAAAAGTCACTGATCCACCATCATTTAGCTTCAGGCTGATGAACTTGTTCTTGTCACCAATCATGTGGTGAGTGCATCCACTGTCAATGATCTAGTCATCATATTGATGAGATCTTGAGATAAGTCCCATTTCACTTATCACTGGGCTTTCTTCTTTTATTGCAACAAAGGAAATTTCTTCATCCCTTGATTCTTCAAATTCATTGTCCATGACACCTTCCTCAGCAAGGTGGCACTCCTTTCCTTTTCTCTTGAATCAGTTGGGCTTTTCTTTATTTTCATTTTCTGGACACCTTGTAGCAACATGTCCTATTTTATTGCAAGAAAAGTACTTTAATGGAAGCTTCCCTTTGTACTTCCCTCTTCCTCTTGGAAATCTTCTTGTGATGAGAACTTCAAACTCATCCTGCTCTAGTTCTTCTAAGAGTATATTTTCAATAAAATTTTTGGACTTACCAGTAGAACTATTACCAGTCTCTCTTCCTTTCTTGATGGAAGAAATATTCACAAAGGACTTGCAAGGAGCCTCTAACATGGGTAAACTATTATCATAATTACTCAATTTGAAAGTAGTCAACTTACCGATTAGGGAGTCAAGAGTGACTTGAGACACACTCACTGATCTGAGCTCCTGTATGGATGAGATCTTGATAGAATACTATGGCCTTATTGTCCTCAGTATCTTGCTTAACACATCTTCCTCACTCAATGTTCCTCCAACACTTTTGATGGAGTTCATCACTTCTTTGATTCTACTATTGGACTACTCAATGTATTCTCCTTTGTTCATCTTGATGTCATCATATTTGCCTCTGAGGATTTCTACCTTTTCTCTTTGAACATGTGGGTCACCTCCATACATAGTTTGTAGCCTAGCCCACATCTTGAAAGCAGTAGTCATGTTTTCAATCTCTGCATATACATGATCAGGTAGCATACTTTCTATCATATCCATTGTAGCTGTGTGTTCACTACTAATATTTTGTTGATCAGGTGTCAAGGTACCAGTGGGTTCAATGTAATCATGGATTACATGAGTCCAATATTGATCTCTGGTGGTTGTCATGTACAACATCATTATGTTGCACCATAAAGTAAAGTTTTCCTTAGAAAAATTTGGTCCTTCCTTTCTCATCATTAGATATTTTCCCTATTGTAGTTAAGAAGCTTAGAAAAGGAACTTGGCTCTGATACCAATTGATGGTCCCAATCAGTACTGAGAGGGGAGGGGTGAATCAACACCCACTAAAACTTAAGAATCAAATATGATATAATATAACTAAAAATGTAAGCATAACAGATTCTATCATAGAAATAGCTATCACACAATCAAGCAATAAAAAACACCAGATTTATCACATGGAAACCCAAATCGGGAGAAAACCATGGTGTGAGGAAACCTCACAAATTTTGCACTCTTCTGAAGTGCACCTTGTTAGGAGCCTTCCCTGTTAAAGGATTAAAAATGCACTGTTAGATGTGATCCGATTAAGGGATTTAGGAAATAAGGCCTGTTAAAGCCTTCCTTGTTAGAGAAATTAGAACATCTACATAGATGTCACCTGGTTAAGGGATTCAATACGAGGGACCTGTTAATGTCCAACCAAAATACTGGGATTTTTCTATTGCAATTCTTAGAGAGCAATAGAGGGTTTGATCTTCTAAAATGGCTTTATTAAGCCTGATAAGATCACTACACTTCTCAAATGAGAGTCATCACCAAGCACCTTAGGTATGCTCTCCTCAGATTGTTGTGCTTCCTCACACACTCTTATTTTCTTCTTCTTTTCACCTTTTTGTAGCTTCTCTCAGTGTACAGGTTCACTCTTTTTCTTCTTGGTAGAATAAAGGCAAACAATATTCTTCACAGGATGAATAATATATAGGATTATTTCCCTTTTCTCTTTTTGCATGCACACCCTCCACAAAGATCTCCTACAGATCCATCACCCAGTTGAGTCTCTGTTCGTTGCGAAAATAATAGATGCATGCCATATGGTTTTTCTATTTTAAAAAGGAAACAACATATGCGTGTCATATGCTTTCCTTTACATGAGATTTCTCCATGTTTTAATGCCATAAATTTCAGCATTAAAACATTCAATTGCACCTTGCACCGATCTTCTTTAAAACAAAAAGTCATCTAGATTTTGTGCAACAAATCCCAGTTAAAGAGTCACATAAGTGTTAGTCAACTATGATTCTCATCGATTCAACAGTCTCAATTTCCAATCCTTAAGCAGTGTATAGGTCATAGGCATTACCTGTCACTTTTCCTTTCTCTATCTATACCAGTTTGGTTCCTTGGTTCTAGTTATACACTTTATTGGTCATAGTTCTGAATCCTTGATTACCGGTTAAACCTTCCATTATGACTGATTGCTCTGATGATCAACTAGCGATTTATTAGTTACAGAGACAATGCCTCTTCTTGCTTACTATGTGTCACCAATCTCCTAACCAATCTCTCTTATACTTATTATTGTCAACTATACCTACTTGTTCATGTTTGAGAAATGTTTGCATCTATAGAAATCAATGACAACACCTCTTTTCCATGTACCAGTTACATCCTTTGCAGTTAATGCGAACACTTCTATCAACAAAAAAGACTAATATTGTAGCAATAGAATATAATTATTATTAATGACACTGAGTTTATGTGCCTCAAGGTTTAAGATTGGAATCCTTATAGAAAGCCATGATGATCCATACCTATCATATTGAGGCAACTAAAATGTATGTGGATGAGAAAATTTACTTTTATTGGCTAGGAATGAAGAAAATAGTAGCTAGTCTTGTCACCAAATATATGGTATTTTAGAGAGTCAAAGCCAAATATTGTGACCATGTAGGAACATTAAATTATCATGATGTTCTTTGGAATAATTGATCAGTTATCTTAATGGATTTTATGATCGACTTCACCTAAATCACAAAATCAACACTATGTTATTTTGGTGGTGATCAACAAGTTAACCAAGGTATTAGACTTCATGTTACACAATGTTAAGGATGATGCTCCAATCTTATGTAAAATATTCCTAAATTAAATTATTAGGTTGCATGAGATGCTTGAGGTGGTCATGTTAAATTCAAGTTTTTTAATTAGTCTCATGATAAGTCTTAGTACCATACTTAATTTTAGAATTACTTACTACCATAAAAAAATGGGAAAAGAAAGAGTTAACCAAAATTTGGAGGATGTTCTCCCAATGCAGGTAATGGATCAATCCACCAAGTGAGAAGAATATATAAAACCATATAACTATTTGGCTAGAATTACTCCATTAGTATTAAAATCAAATAATAATTATTCGAAAAGACAAAAAAAATATTTAGATCTATAGAAGGGTTATGTAAGTGCAATAAAAACATCAAGGGAATTTATAGTAAGTGATTGGGCATTACTTGTTGTTAAGCCTTATAAAAGAAATAAAAATTGACAAGATTTTCAAATGAAATCTATGATAGATTGGTCTATTTGTTATACTTAAAAAGATTAGTTTTTTTCTTATCAATTGGATATTTTTCCATTTTTCTCTCACATTCATAATTTATTTCATGTATAATTACTTAAGAAATATGTTGTTAATGCCACACATGTAATTGATTAGCAAGACACATGTAGAAGAGTTCATCACTTTAAACTAATCCAATCATGGATACACACAAAAAATAACTACACAAATTTAAGAAATTCAACAAGGTCATTTGGAAGTAATATGGACAATAAGGAGCCACTTGGGAAGATAAAAATGAAATTAGAATAAATACTCAATCTTGTTTAATTAAGTTTAGATATATTAATCCTAAGGAGTAAGGATGTTTTACCAGTTTGTGTGTGTGTGTGTGCACGTACACCATGCATGGGAATGCATACATGTGCATGCATGCATGTATATTTATGTGTGCATAGGTATGAGTGTGTGGATGTGTAAGTGCAGTGCGTATGCATATTTTTACAGGTGCAAGTTGCTACATCTATGTGTGCACACGTGTGCTTGTGTGTGTATGTCCATGTGCGTACAATAGTTTTATATAGAGAAAGATATTCCAATGCTAGTGGATCTAGGTAATGTACCGCATAGAAGGCGTGGTCTCTGGGATTAGTATTATAATATTTACACTGATTCATTTATCAATATATTGAGCTTGCACTTTTTCCAAATTCTTATGGTCAACATTAGGAAATTTTATTATAGTTGAATCCAAGTTATGTAATGATGTATTCATGCATTGGAGACTCCTTGGAGGGTGATGTAATCATGTGGCTATATAATGAATTAGATTATCTTTATGTGTATTGGTGTCAGCATTGAACACAAGATTATATAATTTCATTTTGTTATTTTTCAAATGGTATCACAAATGTATGTATCTAGGAAATTTTCTTTTTGGCTTAAAATGAATCTAGATGAATTATGTGGTGCCTTGGAGGTGTTCTTATTCCCTCATAGTGTTATGTATACTTGATGGAATTCAAGTGGTGTGTAAGGTTTGAAGTCAATCTATGTATTTGGGAATTTTGGGAAGGCCTTGTATAATCTTGTATCAATATGTAAGTATTAATAGACCTTGTTTGAGAGAGTTGGAATGGATTTTGGATGTTTATGGGTGGGTGAGTTATAGGTGGAGTGCACCCAATATTGTCCTTGGCTTGTTAGTTTCACCTAGTGACTAGAGGTGTAGTTGGCCACATCATCTCCATAAATTTTTGTCATTTTCCTTGTTCTTGGGTGTCCTCTATGTATTTGGAATTCAATAACATGTTTGAGGTGTTTTAGGGACCAAAAAGTCCAACTGGGAATCTCACTAGTCTAGAAAAAATGTGCACCTCAGAGGACAACAATACAAGATACTAGTCTTAGAGGACTCCAATGCCAAAATTAGATGTGTGTGTGAGTGGAGGATGCCAAAATAGAAATCAGACGTGTGCATGAGTGGAGGACTAATGCACATTGTACTAGTGTCCTCTAGGCATGCTTGTGTCCTAGTAGGATGTTAGGGTCCCTAATTGACACTCTTGCCTAGTGGTTAGTTTTAGAAGGGTTTTTAGATGTCCAAAGTGTTAGTTTGACCTTGTTAAAGATGCTTTTTTGGGTTTGTAGTGTTTGGGGAACCTCTGAGGTGTTTTGTGGTGATTAGAGTAAGTTGAGTAGTGTTGATGGCTATTATGAGCATGTTGTTATTGCTAGAAACCATTTGTGACAATTATGATCTAGGAGATGGTCCAATACACTGAGTTGACTCTTATGATTTTTGGGAGGTCTCCTATGAGACTTATCATCTTACTAATCATGCATCATGTGTTCAGAGATCTATTGCCTTCTCGATTGACATGGAGTTTGCTAAATCTCATGTTTATGAACTATTTCTTGTAACAAATTGTCATAAGTTTGAGCTTTGGAGTATCATTATTTTAGGAAATGCATATATTGATCTTAAATGCTTCAAAAAAATGTTATTCCTTGCATTATTATGTCATTTAGCTCATGTCCTCAAGGTTTCCTTGGCAGAGAATTAAATTAGTAATACACTATTATTATAATCTTCCCAAATAGATGTCCTTAAATGATATTTTAATCTACATACCACTATTCTTCAACCATAATGGATAGTCATGGGATATAGCTAGCAATGGAGGAAGAGTATAATATTATTAATATTAAAAATTACTTTGAGTCAAGTCATACAACATGAACTATATATATTTGTGTGTGTACAAATACATACATACATACACACACACACACACATGCACACACATATATATATATATATAAACATAAATATAAATATAAATATATACATACACAGACACAGACATATATATATATATATATATGTATGTATATGTGTGTGTGTGTATATATATATATATAATATATGTATATATATATATATATATATATATATATATATATATATATATATATATATATATATATGTATGTATGTATATGTGTGTGTGTATATATATATATATATATATATATATATATATATATATATATATATATATATATATATATATATATATATATATATATATATATATATATATATATATATATATATA